>VWZV01002304.1:0-233064 GCA_013397155.1 Irena cyanogastra | reverse complement strand
ACACAGGGGCAAACCATTTTATAACAAATTAACATAGAAATGCCTTAATAAAATAGAACAATCAAATAAACTCGAAAAACAGAATGCCACAGTAGCCATGACACTGTCACACCCAAAGCAATTCTTCAGCCCAAGCACTCTCAGATTCCTCACCTATAAACTCTCTTAAGTTTCCATCATGCTGCAATAACTTATACTTTCAGTTTCAGTTTCTTAAATAAGAATGGCAAAGTTGCCAATAACACCAAATTCCTGCAAAAACTGAACCCTCTACCCTCAGTTCTTAAGCTGCTTGTGTGGATTTCTTTTTAACCGTAGTCCTTGACACCTGATTGCAGTGGAGACAGTCAGAAATGAAAAGGACAGGGAATGAGTGTGGTCTGCCAGAGCAGAAAGACTGGATGGAAATCTGGATGTCACCAAGGGAAGAGGAAGGTCAGACTCCACAGGGATTTTCTACCCAGGAATGAGAAAAAAGGAAAAGGAATCACACAACAACCACCTTGCACCTTTCTTCAGCTCTTGGGCAGTCTCTCACAGTTCTCCCAATTACCTTTTTCTCTCCAAAGTCACATCAATTGCCTGATCTTCACCTGAAATGCCTCTCAGTTTCCATTTCATTAACATGTCACTTTCTTAAGATGAAATACATGTCACTTTCTTAATATGAAATATGTCCAAGCTCTCTTTCCTTCCCCTTTTGGCACATTCTTTCAGGGAAAGACCAGGCTCACTCACTCTTCTCCTGTTCTCACAGTGGAGCTCAGCCTGGTGATCCACCTTTTGACCCTTCTGCTACCCAAGCTACCTGTGTGACTGCTGAGGTAGTCTATAGGACTCTAGCCTTTTAAGATTATTCCCAAAGATAGAGATTTCCATTCTCAGGAGCTCCCTCTCTTCCCTTGGTGCTGAATGAAGAGGATACCTTGGAGTTCTGGAAGGAAGACATGAAAGAGCAGCTTTTGTGTCAACAAACCTTTAATGGCTAGCATGCAGGTATATTGTTGTTCATTAAAAACCCTCTAGGAAAAAAACCACTAACAATCTTGATTTCTTTTTTGGTCTAGCTGCATCTAGTAATGTGCTGGCAAAGTGTGGTTCAGAGACCCTCAATAGTGCTGCTGCCTATCATCTTGCTTTCTCCACAATAAATCTATAATCCTTTACTGCTGTATGTGTGGTAGACACCAGAGTTTTCCCAGTTGAAAGCTGTAGTCCCAAAACTTCCACATCTGTTTTGGCTATAGATTCACCTGTTAATACAGTAGGGTCCATCATCCAATATCAATAGGAGCTGTTAGCTGTTAATTATCACTTTATATTTCAATGGTGGTGGTAATGCTTGAAATCAAGGAAATAGGTCCACCATGTTACTGAAAGAAGAGCTTAGGAGGCTTGTACCACAAATTAGGATTCAGTTTTTGTTCCATATCAGAAGCTGGTACAGTCACGGGAGCAATTTGTTTTAAGAACAGTCAAGGAAAAGCAGTTTCCTCCAGTTGGTAAGAAAAAGTCATTTTTTACTGCATGAGTACTACCAAAAAGACTGTACATTTCAGTCTTTGAAGTATATGAAGGTGCTTCAATCTGGACAATGATGAGGGGACTAAAAGGAACAAGAAATTGGCTTGGCTTTGTGTTGTGCATTTACTGAATATTTTTACTACTTCAGTAATTTTCATTTATATAAATAAGCTTTTCTTTTTCATATAAATCTCTCTTGTCCCCAAGGCCTCTCTGCAAATGTAGTAACACTTCAGCGAAGGGTAACTGAAGCTGGAAAAAATTTACAGCAAAATGTCATTTTTAAAGGGTGTAATGATACATACTGCAGAGGCAGGATTTTTAAATTCACTATCCAGAAACTTATTCCATGTAGGAATGAAAGACCTGAGGATTTAGAACTATATCATATTGGCTGCCACTTCTTCAACCCTCTAGGCAGTAGCTTTCCACAGCAAACTTTGCCATAAAACCCCTGATATTCAAAAAGAGAACATCCTAAAGAACTCAAAAGAAAGAAAATAAATGGAGTGCACAAAAAAATCACAGGAGGAGTGTTTCTTGTTCCATAGCAAGATCAGCTGCTACCAGATCTCTTCCAGAGATGCCCACTCCATTCATGCTAGCCTGAACTCACTTTAGCTCTACAGCTGCTATTCCCCTCATACCTCAAGGCAATGAGATAATGAAGAGTAGTTGCAGAGAAGAAATCTTACAGAGAAAAATTAGCTTTCAGGATTTTAACAAGGTTTTTATATTTTATATTTTCATTTCTCTTTGTCACATATTTTTGGAAAAGAAATATTTGATACCTGATTAAACCATTTAGGTTTTTTTTGCCTCGTGACAGCTATTTATGTTCTTAATGGCCACAAAAGACAGCAGTCATTAGCCAAAACAAGATACTGGTGATGTTGTACTCTGGCATGATATGATATACTGCAGTTTGTGCATTTCCATTTTAATCACTCTAAGTGTGATCAGTTGAAGTCAGTGGAAGACAAAACCAGAAATCATTTGGTGACCCACTGGCTGATTTAGGAGATAATTCAAATTTTGGGTTCAACTGCTGGACCAGGACTGTAGGGAGTTTACTGATTGCACCTTTGAGAGGGTTAAATTCCAGAAATATCATGTCAGGGAGGAAAAAGATTTGTAGAAGCATTGTAAAAACTGAAGTAGACTTACAGTTTTTAGCTTATTCTTCCTGAGCATATTTGAGTCACCGAATTTAAAAAAGTGTTCTAAAGATACTGCAAAGTAAAATCTTCTCTTGCTTCATGTGGTAGCTTTACTTGTACACATTTTTCTTCCATTATTTTTTTTCTTTTGGTCTCAGGTGAAAGTTAAAAATCAAACATATCTTTCTTATCTTTTCATGATTCAACTCCTCATCTTGTTACCATACCAACTGCATTAAGTGCTATTCAAATTTCTGCTTTAACTTAAATATTAGAAAATCAAAACATCAAATACATTCTGAACTGGCAGACTAATGCAGTGATTTTTCCAGAGCTGACTGTACCACCAACACAGCAGTTATTCATTCTCTGCTGAAAGTGAAGGAGTAAGGCTTTTCTTTCTTCCTAAGATAGACAGGTTTCCTGTGTAAAGAAGTAGGGTAGTTTTCTGTAAGTTTTCTTGTGAGAGGATAAAGAAGTGGATGATAACACCATTCTCCTTTTGTTTTTCTAAAGCTTTCAGCCAGAACCCTCAAGAATTTTGACAGCCATTAGCAGTGGCATCCCTTTGTTCTTTCAATTTTAGATATTTACAAAACTTGTTTTTCTTTTCTGTTTTTAGCACAAGAAGAATGGGCCACGACCCGTTCCAGCCTAAAGGCACCACCTCCAAGGTCAGCCAGAGGGGGTTACAGGGAACACCCCTATGGTAGATATTGAAGGTCCTCCTCATCTGTGACCTCATCTCAAAGACAATTAATAGCCTGTGGTCTCCACATAAACAGCAACAAGACAAGTAATAGTCCATTTCTTTTCTATCCTAGGGATTACTGCTCATTATTATCCTATGTACTACTTGTATTTCCTATAACATTGGCGTGACATTGGCATTAGTATTATTTTATAACACGGACTTAAAAAAACAGAGACAAAAAACCTTTGGCAAGCATTGTCTATAAACTATTCAAAGATGATGTTCTGTTGGTTGTATTCATTGCTGTGTGTAACTAAAAAGCATGACACTGTTACAGCTCTTGAGTCTCTCTACATACTAGTTAAAGCTGAGTTTCTGTTTAGGGTTGCTGAAAGACTGTAATATGATTTTTTTTTTGAGCCAGACAATAATCAAGCTGTAGATAAGATGTTTTAACCTGTCTTTTTTAATATATGTTAGTTTAGATTAAGATGCTCGATATTAAGTTTGTAAATTTAATTTTAAATGCTGTTTTAATGGGGTTGAAAACAAGCAGCTACTGTATGTATGTAGCTAACTGAAGTTGTTCAGTGTTTTAACCTGTATTTGTTTAAAAAAATCACTTAAAGTTCCATGTGTAAGCTTCTCTAAATAGGAAACCATAATTTTGTCAAATATGTTTGCCATAATTTGTCAATAAAGCTGAAACCTTTTGTAACAAACTAAATTTGGAATTACTTGTTTTCTAGCTTTAAATGCCTGCTTTATTTCTTTTTCAAGAGATGCCTAAAATGTTTTTATATAAAAATTACAAAAATGAACCCAAGCCTGTTTTAAGATTTTTTGTGTAAGACTTTAAAAGTTGTATTAATAACTTCTGGTTGTTAAATAATATAAAAGTTAACAAACTAAACTGTTACATGAATCATGGTTAGTATCCACTAATGTATAACATGTTAATGGAAAAAAATGCTCTAGAACAATAAATGGATTTTAAACTATCCTTTAAGCTTGATCTTGCTAAACACAAACTCTGATTGACTTGTTTGTATTAGCATGTCTCTCGTGAGAATGTAATGGAGTTTAAAGAGGTAAGATTACCACTTACCACTGTTAGACTGTCTAAATGCTAGTTCTTCAACCTTTGAGTTTCCCCGCACATTAAATATCCCATTCAACATGTAAGCATTGCATAGATTCACCTATTTGTTTTCACTCAGAAGAGTGCGTTGACTGCATTTTTCGTAGTATATAACAATTTGTCTTGATAAACAAATCATCAGTGTCACTGCCCAGCTGTTGGTACTCAACTTCAAAAACTTTATTTGTAATTTTCAGTGCTAAATATCACCGCCCTTGAAGGCAGTTTAGAGGGCTGATATTTCTTTTGAGACTATCAGACTTGATGGCTGATGATTATTAAGGAAATATGTCGCAGGACTCAAAGGATGACTAAACGTTAAACAGGTAACACTAATAGTAACTCTGTAATTTTGAGTATGCAACAGTAATGTAAAATATTCTCAGTTATTAAGTTACTGATAGTTAAAAAAGTAAACCTACCAAAAGATAACAAATAGGTATATAGGCTATTAAAACAACTAATTAACATTAACTAGTGACAACAAAATTATTCTACAATATATAACCCTCAAGGTAATAAACAGAACTAAAATTAACAATAATAGTAATGCAACTCTTGCTAACAACAAATATATAACCTAAATTTTGATGAAGAAAAAAAAAAAGAACAGAATACTTGATGGTAGGGATGCCAAAACTGTTAATCCTTTCAATACAGTCTTTTTGTTTACAGTGGCTTTTTGTCAATGTGATTGGTTTACTTTTTTGATGCACTAAAAGTACAGGCCAATTGCTGTTCAGTTTGTGAACAAAATCTTTTGCAGCTGGAGTTGCATGCTAGCTCTTACTGAATAGTTCATGATGAGTATGTTTTGTCCTTTGAAGTGTTAAAGTAAATTTAGTAGGCTACATGATGGTTACATGGAGTTTATTCTGTCTCACTATTTCAGGGACTCACAGGCCCTGGAGAGCTAAGCAGCAGATCTGCTGGGAAGTGGTCAGGTAAGCTCTTCTGCATCTCAGGGGTTTTTCCTATTTCCTGTTTTATCTCTGCATTTGTTTTTACTAACTCACAAAAATGTATTCAGCTGCAGTTTTAAAATAAATGTCGTTCCAGCAATGTTTATCTGCGTATCAGCATAGTGATTATGGTATAATGGCAATCAAAATATTTACATGTGTATTATGGAACTCTTCATTTCAATAAAAAAGTCTGGTCATCTAGCCTTTTCATGGTAAATATTAAGATGGTGTGCTTTGTAACTGCTCTTGCTAAGAATAGGAACTTCTGTTTATTAAAAGCATGCCTATATTTTGGATAATCACATAGCAAAGAAAAATGCAATGCTAGCTTGTCTTTGCTTCTGAAAATATTTAACATTTCTTCCTGTGAAAATAGTACCTGTATAGAGACAGGAAGTTTGTTATTTATTCTTCTGCTTGGTAGGTTTTTCTTTTTTATTCTTTAGAATGGCAGGGACATTTAGGTATTACTGTGCAATGCCATGGATGGAGGCGTTAGTTATACTTCTCTATTAAATACATTTAAACATAAAAGTGTATCTTGGATGACCTTCTTAAATAGACTTCAAGTTATATGTAAGATTTTTGACTGAAGACAAATGTCATTGCTGGAAACAAAAAAAAATTCAGCTCAGTTACAGCTTTGTCCATGGACTCAGAAGTGTGAGCCTAATCACAATACAAAGAGTACGAATTCTTCTTATCATTCTTAACTAGATAAGATTACACAAATAAACAATCCTAGACACATTTATTACACTGGCATCTTTTCCCGTGACTGTGATCTGGATGATGTAACATTTTCCAGGTTTGGTGGTGTTCAACAGTTACTTACAAACCACAAGTTGTATTGCATAACAAGATATAAAGGGTTTAATTTTCCTCTCCATAGAGTGGCCTCAAGATCTTTATAAATTGGTTTTATTGATGTGCTACAACCACCCTACAGACCAAAGTGATACAGCATGGCATTAAGGTTTGTCTGCATATTACAGTCATGTCAGTGTGAGTGTACCACTGTAGGAAAATCTTCCATCTACCCACCTTGCATGTAGTTACACTAACTTGCTTTGGTCAGTATGTATCTCTACAGAAAAGAAAAATACTTTCCATTGCTGTAAATAGTTTCTTGCTGGTATAACTGTGATTATAGATTATTATGTATTACAGATTATACTGTATAACTATTCCAGGAAAGGCTCATATGTCTTACTGAAATGATTAATAACACTAAGTTGTGAGCAGGTCATACCTGATGTAAGTGAGATCCAGGGCAAAGCAGATAAAATTAATTTCTCACTTGTGCATAACGTTTTTATGTGAGGGTAACTACTGTGAACTTCTTGAGGATGGACTTCAATAAATATAACTTTATAGCAGAGCAGTGTCCTTTAATATTCTTGTCTGAAAGTCTACTTTGCAGCCATTATTTGTATAAATTTTAAAAATGGCAGAAAATGTCAGTAAAATGGTGCATTGTGAAATAATTCTTACGTAAGAGTTATTTTGAAAAAGTAGGTTAAGTCAGTGCAAGCAAGTAACTGTTTATGCAAATATTTTTTCTGTTGATTTTCACGAAAATAGTATGAAAAATTGCCCAAGACTCCATATGCTGTTCAGTGCTAACTAAAAGTATATTTCACTACTGTTTCTGAAGAAGCCTTGCAGTTAATCAGCTATGTCTTAGGAAAAACATAATCTATTTCATTAGTTTTTGAGAGAGTAACAAGAGAGTCTGGTTATTCTAATTAACAGCTATCTTCAGGTCTTCCATGAAAAGCTGTGACACGGTCCAAACATCCACCATCAGGTCAGCCACGATTCTGAGGTCCTGGAAATTTCTGTGCACCACCAGAAAGCATGTAATTTCACTGGTGCTACAGATCACTCCAAGACACTTGTCACCAACCAATCATTTTATTTGGCTTAACTCACTTACCAATTAGTTTTGTTTGTAATACGAAGAAGAAAGCAATATAAAATACCAAAATAAATAAGTGAAAAACACTGGGAAAGAGAAATTAAAAATACAAAATTTTTATTGAAATATTTCTAAGATTTTTTTTGTTTGTCTGTGTTGACCTCATATATAGAACAGTTTGATCTTTAGAAGAAAGTAGTGCTATATAGTGTTTTGCACTTTTTTAGAAGTTAAATCAGCAAATTATATTTTGTTTAGCAGTGTTTTTGCATGTATTCAAGAGCCATTCTAATTGAAAAAAATTAGGTATTTCTAGAGCAGAAACTTCTATTAGAAAATTAAGTAGCACCATGTAATTCTTTCCTATTTGGCTTATCTTAGACCATTTAAACAAAGATCTTAAACATTAATATGAATAAATGAAGAACCTCAGGAAACAGTATATATAATCTTACCACAGAGGATATTGGCAACATTTTTGTAGCTTAATGAGGTCCTCACCTCCATTCAGGGTGATGGAACTACAGCCATAAAGCCAAGTGATCTCTATCCCCTTGCTCCACGCCCCTTCCACAGCCCAGCCACAATTACTCCATTTTATTTAGACATGTGCTGACTTCCAAGGTGCCTAACAGTGCTGTTGGTGATGGGGAGTGAGGGCACGAGGAACACATCACTGTGTCTGTGGCAGCTCTGAGGAGATGGGCATGCAGACCTTGTGAGTGAGCATGGCAGGATGGAAGTGCCTGTGCCGCTCCATTGCCAGGGAGCTGCCAAACCACAGCCACCACTGAGGTACTGAGCTGCATGTCATGAACTTAGTAAAGAAACCAAGTTACCATTAGCATCAGGATAATTAATGTATATGAGTGCATCCATTGAAAGGCTTATTATTTCATCATGATAACATGGATTTATGGTCATCCTCATGAAATATCATCCAGGATTATTATCTGAAGGTTAAAGCCAAGAACAAGTAACCAATGTATTGTGTTCAAATAAAAATCAGTTTGGTCTATGATAGTGATGTGTTTCCTTCATGTTTGACAGTAGGAGTGTTGTTTTGTGAACTGTGTCTTTCTAAGAAGTCCAAAGTTTTGCAAGAGTCAAATATTGCAGCTACAAAATTATAAATGGAGGTAAAGGAGAATCATCAAATTAGCTAAACATTGGAGGGAAAAGGTCTTTGACAATGAATGAAAGAAGCCTGAGATCCATTAAGGAAAGGGAGTCCTAGAACATTTTCCATATTGTATTGCATTAACATGCAGAAACAAGTCAAAACTGTATAAAGGTTAAGTATGGACAGCACTGGATATCAGTGTTCTTCATGCAACCTTCATAGAAATACCTCCTATTCTGTAAAGCTTACTGCTAAATTTCCTTTTGTTTATGGAAAAATACTGTGTAAAATGAAAAGACAACTGAAAAACTCTACCTGAATTTCTTTAATAGCTACATATTTTGACAGAAAATTGTTCTCCTGTTGTCTTCTGTAATTTCTTTTGTGAAAGAAATACCAGATCTAAACAAGAGTATAACCTCCTTAAACAATCTGTTTGCTATCAACTTCTTAGCAAAGATGTTAAAGAAAATAGTTTCAGTTTGCTTTAATAAGTATTACTTGAATTCTTTTATAATGTTATAGAACTTCAATAAATGGCTCAAGACTGCAAGAAGATAAAGCAGTTTGGGAAAAATATTCATAAAGTCAGAATCATAGAATAGGTTACAGATGAATCCTACTTGATAAAGAATCAATTTATCCCTATATCAGAATCTATGGATTTTTAGGGATCAGGAGGACAGAGTTCATTTGTCGAGGCATTATTTTCAAGGTAAGAATAAAAAAAAAGTCATTTCACTAACAGATTACAAAGTTTTTACATAAAAAGAAAGGCTATAATTGGAAAGGTTTGCTATAGTTAATGTCCAAAGAATAAAGATCATATTTGTTTTTATTTCATGTCATCCTCTGTTGTCCGCAGATTAATCAAAGCACAAAAAGAACCCGAATTAACAAGTAAAATCACGGGAAAAACTGAAAAATATTTGAATACTGAACAGAGAAATAATGCTCATGTCTTCTGGAGTTTTTTGTCCTCCATTAAAAGCTCAGATACACTCTATGACTTCTGTCAGTTAGTAAAATCCACGAGTTACCAGAAAAAGTGTCACGTGTTACCAAGTTGACTGTACTGGTCTGCTGAGATGGAAAAGGCACACAGGTAACTTTCTCAAAGCAGCTGTGGCTTCAGAGATGATCACCTAACTCTGTTGTTAGCTAATTAAATTTTTCTATTTGGAACCTGACAGAAAGCTTTGAAATCATTGAGCCTTTCCCTTTTCTTCAATTGGCTTTGTTTCTGGTCCTGTTGGTCAGATGCTAACGTTCATTTGAAACATTAAGGAACATGATTCCTACTGAAAGATTTGCTGATCTGCATAGCTATTAGACAGTGTATGAGCTTTGCTCATGAGAATGCTGCTGTCTTTTGGTGGAGATATATTGGGTACAGTATTTATGTTCTGAAACCATGGAATCTGAAGATGAACTGTGTCTGCCAGTATGAGTACAGGAAAGATTTTCTGTCCTTTCACAGTCTCTGGTTGACTAAGTTATTTGTATTACATCTTGGCAGAACATGTTGAAATATATCTCTAAATCATGCATATCTGTAGCAAAGTCTTCATTCTCAAGGAGAAGCAATTTTGTCAACTTAAGCATAAGAAATACAGATTTCTAAACTTCTACTAAAAACATGTGACTGTTTCAGAGGTTTGTTTTTCCTATATAAATCCTTTTAAAAGGCTGTGTTGGGTAGTTATTGAAAGACATAAATGCCTCCTTTCCTAGAATAATTGAATTAATTTTGAAACCTAGTATGCTTTACCACAGAATAGCAAGATTTGTTGAAAATGCAATTGCAGACATATTTCAAATACGTAAATCAGAAGGAAGGTTTATTGGAAGAAGATCATACCCATGCTGTAATGCTATAGGTCATCATTCACATATTAAAAAGAAAATATGAAAGAAAAATATGTGCAGTTGATAGTCTATATCCTGCATGTGCCCTAAGAACTTTTCAAGATGCTATATGGAAACAATCAGAACTTTCAAATATCTTTTCACAAAATTTGGATGTACAAGGTGGAAAACAGAAATTCCTGGGTGCCCTGATAAGAGTAGAATTATGAAAACAATGTTTCTTGTTTATTTCTGTTGCTGCTATACCTTAGTGATTTAATAGAGGTATAGTTTCTTGTTACACAGTGTGAGAATAGCTGCTTCTATCTTGTTTGGCCCTGTTGTTGCCGTGCTGGATGCATTAGCTTGTGATGGATGGCTTACTCACAGGAAAGCAGTGGACACTTGTGTCTCATGCCCTTGCATTGCAGGACCTTCACACTGAGTTGCCACCACCAAGTCAGAGGTGCAAACTGCTGAGCTGCTCATCTGTGACTCAGCTTTCTGGGTGGGCTTGCTTTCTTTCCTTCTGCACAGTGCACAGAACAATGTGTGCAGATATTTTATGTCATTATTTACTATATTCACTTTGAACTCCAAATTCATTGCTCAGCTAATAATTCATTATATTTCTTCCTGAACTGTGTAACAATCCTGTAAAACCAGTGGCAAAATTCAGTGAAAAGGTCTTGCCAATGCAGCTTCTTTCTTTTTCTTTTCTTTTTTCCACTTTTTTTCTCTTCTTCCCAGAAAAACATAATGATTCATATACCTATTTTAGCTGAAAAGATAATCAAGGACACTGTCATTCAAATGAAATGCTGCTATTTGCTAATAATACAGGAATTTAGTGTGGCATTCTCTGAGTATTTAAAACTGATAGGGTTCTCTTTATTGTTCTGTATGGTATTTTGAGTATTTAATATCTTTTTAATATCTGTTTTAGAATTCATGATGTAACGATATAAACAACTGACAGGAATGTTGTATTACATTGAGTTCTTGTTTAGCAAAGCAGCTTTCTGATGGAGAATTTAATCCTGCAGATCTTACTCAGGTTTCATATACTAAAAATCCATGCTGATATCAAGGACCGAAAAGGGAATATGAATTTCAGAATGTGATCTGTAGTCAGCTTTATAATTTAATTAAATTCAAACAGAACACTTAGCTGTTAAGGACTGGATTGCATCATTCCAGCCCATGTCCTTCTTAGCAGCAGTGTGAAATAACTTCGATCCAGGAAGAGTACTTTATATACAGTACCATATCAAGACTTCTTTTCATGTCATCATAACCAGTTTTCCCACATGCAGGAAAAATATTTAGTTGGAGATACTTGCTTGGCACTGTTGCTTGCTTAAATCTCAACTTGGCAATCAAGTTCATCTGTTCATGGTACTCACCACTTTATTTTCATGAGAACTATCAAATTTCTGAAGGAGGCACAATACTTTTTGTGTCACTGAACTTGTTTGCAGATCTAAGGCAGAAATGGGTTGCCCATTAGACTGTGAAGGCATGTGGGACATGTGCTTTAGGGAAGCTAGTGCCCATTTGAAAGAATTATGAGGACCCCAATAATGCTGCCTAGCTCTTAAAAGCTGAAATAGCACCTACAGAGCTTAAAAGAAAATTGCTGCACGGAACTCAAAGCACTTACTAAAGGCAGCAGGTATTTTAATCTCTGCCTTTTAATGGAGAGTTAGAAAACCAGTGAAGCTGCATGATTTGGCTAAGGTCACTCAGCAGGTCAAAGTGATGTAATAAAGTGCAATTGGGAAAGCAGCAGGTGAGGGTAAGAAGCTGCATCAGGAAATGAACACAGGATGCATTCTGAGCTGGGATTGTTTTGAGAACTGAACTCCCTTGTCCATGGTGAAGTTGTGCTGTCATCACTCGGTGCCTGCTGGACTTTACCAGGCAGTTGGATGAAGCCCCAGTAGAATGTGTGTGTGTAGGGACCCTAGCTACAAGTGCCACATTTACCCCGAAGAAGCCTGTTATTGTTGTCTTCATCCATTTCCTTTATTACCCTATTTTTCTATAGCTGCATCACCTGTTGCCATGGTAAGTTTCTCATGCTGTATGTCTTTGATGAGCAAGAAGGACATCACAAAACACTGAAAAGGGCTTGAGACACCTGGTAATACCCAATGTCCTCCCATAGCACAGTTGGACTGGACCCTAAAGACCTGCATATTCTTAAATTTTATAGTGCTGACTGTTCTAGAAATAACAGAAGTTGTCTTTTAGACCAGTTTTGGGATAATTTTAGATTCAGAGTACTTTGTTCAGATTTTTCTGCTTTGGAATCTGCTTAGCTAAATTAATGGAAATAAAGTACCTGTTTTTGTAATACATTGGCCAACCAAAAATAACCCAAATATAACCCAAAACTAACCCAAATATAAGAATATCTTTAAGGATCTAGCAAGTAGATAGTGTTATACCAGGTTCTTCATCTGGACTTACTTCAATGAATCATTCTTATTCATAGCTCTCACAGATAAAATGCAAAACAAGCTATAAAGTATAATTTGCCATGCTTCCGTTTCTCTCATTTTTCTTGTCAATATACTTTTGGCAGGGCTGGCCATATTATCTACCATTAAGATGTTCTGTAAATGCAACTGTGTCCATTTCAGATTAACTTTTTCAGGATGGGTATCTGCTCAACCCAAGGATTTTGGTCAAAATGCTAAACAGTTCAGAAAAATAATAAATCTTTTTTTTTCACTCATATCCAGAAAAAGCTATTTGGGGGGCATGCTGAGGGGGTCAGGAGTAATATGTAGAACAAGCAAAAGCTCTGTCTGCATTAGCAAATTTGCACCACCAGAATGATCCTATCTCAGATTTATTTTTCCAGTGCTCCTATTTTTAATTGCAGTCTTGCCTAATGTACAAGTTGATGTCTGTGGAATTGTGTAAGGGTTGTGTGCCCAAACAGGATCTCAGCCACAGAACCACTGACAGACATTCCCAGAGATTTGGAGGGTGTTTAATGAAAAATAGCTGAGTTAGGCTAAAACAGAGGAATGGATTATATTGTTCTTCAGCATCTCTATCAGCAGTTTTATGTGAGGGTGGACAAATTGCTCAAAGTAGAAGCCTGATGATGTTGTGTTTGTTGTCTTGAGGTGCTGCAAAGACTCTTCGGATCTGATTTTCACCAGAGTTACAAGTGTCATCATCAGCTGTGCCTGACTCTATAAAATGATGTTTAAGGTTAGATGCAAGCCTTGGCTTTCCCAGGCAATGTAACAGTGTTGAATGTTTTATTTTAAGTCAGGAATATAATAAACAATTAGTTACACTTATGAGATGTTCACATTGTATTCCCACAAATGACACAGAAAGCCAACTGCAAAATTCATAATTACATCAAGAAAAATTAAAGTTTTGAGTAAAGTTCAGACATTTAATAAAGAAAAAACACATTGAGTAATGAGGATAAAAAATATTGACTAGCTAGTCTGTAAGTGCCCTTTCTTAAGAATGAAGTTAAACAGAAAAAAAAAAACTCAGCCATTTTAGACTCAATGGCTGAAACAAAAAAAAAAAACAACCTAACAAAGTTTGACTCAGACATTGACTGCATCAAATGTATACATGGCAAGACCTGAATTTGGGCTTCACTGACCTGTGACTGATATTTAATTAACTTAACAGTGCTTGGCTTACTTTAACCATTTATTTTGCAAGCCTGATGTTTATAGCCACCTAATAGTTTTCATCAAAGAGAAATGTCTCCAAGTTTATGGAGAGGTTTACACAATTTGTGAATTGAGATTTCCTGTATCATAAACTTGCTTGGGATATAAGGAATTCTCCTGAGTGACCCAAAAATTATTTTCTGATTCTTTCATTAAAATCTGTTTATTTTGGAGAATATCACAAGACATCCAGAAAGTTGTTGTTTGCCAACTCAGTAAACTTGGTAGAAGCTGTAAAAAGATGTCTATATTCCCATACTCCACTGATCAGGATTTTTTTCTTCTATGTGAAATTACGTTGGTGTAACACTTGGGGAAATACAGAGCACATTCATCACCTTGCTTCAAATACCTACTTTTGCTGCTCCAGGTACCTAGAGTACTTACACATTCAGTGGAGTGATCTTTGTTTACAGAAAATAATTCAGAGTACCTGAGCCAGATGCTCTAAAACACTCTCTAGATGTGTTGTCTCTCTTGCCTCCGTTGGCTGGCTGAGGAGACTACCTAATGTGTTTAAAAAATGCCTCCCTCTCCAGCCTAAATCTTTAAATTCTCTCACAATTCATTTATTTTAATAAGAACTTATTTTAATTAGTTTCTCATAGGCCTGATTTTGTTAATATTATCGAGAAATGAAACACAGCTGCAACCCAACTTGTTCTTACAAGTTCCCGTTCTCATCCATAGCAGCACTCAGAATTAATTTACTCTGGAAGAATATAATTACTCTGCTTTAATAACTGCATAATGAGTGTTGGTGTTCATAAAATTCACCCCCACAAACCTCCTTTTTTATTACATTTCCAAAAGCACACTCATACTACTGTGCATGGACTATGAGCCTTCATATCAAGTAGGTGATTGCAGGTACAGAAAAGGTATTGAGGCAGCACCTGATAAATTTGTAGCAGTATAAAAATTAAGAATTCAGATGAGAAATCTAAAAAAACAACGAAAATATCCTCAAACCTAGAAATACCAGTGTTTACTTTGTTAAGCAGGTGGTCACATGCACTCCCATTCCACGTGTGCCTTGCAGGGAACAGGAATGTGTTAGAACTGTGTAGCAAATTCTATTATGTTTTGTAAGTGCATTATCTCATAGCATGCAGAATTTGGGAGGTAGTGTCCTCCAAGAGTTTTCTGTCATCAGAACTATAACCCTGTGTCACAGATATGCTTTGTGAAGCTACTTAGGTCATTTAAGCAAAAATACTAATGTGTCAACTAATTTTATGTTCTTTATTGAATATGTCTGCCCAACTTTATCTTGATTTTCAGATTTTTGGAGCCCTAGGGGAGTACTGTACCTTTTGAATGTTGTTCAGGGAATTGAAGGTGCTCAACATATTTGCAGTAAATCACTGGCTTCTGAAGGACTGAGCCTCAGGTTGGGACTCTCCACAGCCCTGAGTTCTGGACCTACCATTACCACCCTCTCTAGGATATGCCACCACTCAGACTTGCAGTGATCTTCCAGTCTATCAGGTGAGCTGTAGTATTTTTCTATATGATTTTAGTTTATATCAAATATGAGATAATTAGGTCACATCAGTCTGCAAAAAATAGGATTATTTTAAACTAGCTCATATTTTGTTTACCGTTGTAAAAGAGCTTAGACAGAGATGCTTATGGTGCTTGTTACTTTGAGACAGGACAGTTTGATTATGTATCTAAATTCTTACGCTTCTTCTGTCATAAAGAAATACTATAGTTAATCATCTTCTCACAGAAGTAATACAATAATAAATAAACTATATTTTTGCAGTGTGTTGAACTTGAAAATAATTTTTAAAATACCAAGTATTTGAAGAAATTGTCTCCCCTTGGGATAAGTCAATCCATTGAGATAGTATGTGAAAACCAAATTTTGCAGATTCTGGGGTTTTTTGGCTCTGTTCTCCACTTGTTCATCTCTGAAAATATTGGTATCTTTATTGAGCTGCTGTGAACATTCACTTACTAAGGTTTATATGGTTGTTACTGTAGCATTGTTGCTACAAACTATGCACAATGAAAATTTGTTAGAAAGCAAATAAAACTATAGCAGCAACCATTTGAATGAAAAAGAGGAAACAAAAAAGGGTCATACCAGTAGAGTTTAAGATAGATACAAGTATTTAATTCAATCTTATATCCAGAATGAGTTAGGTCTTTTGGAGAAAAGGATAGTAAAGGGTCCTGTAGTTAAAGTCCATGTTCTCTTGTATATGCTAAAGAACATGATGTAATTATATTGGAAATTAAAAATCTAACATTTCCTAAATCCTTCAAGCTAAATACTGAGTTGTATTTTTCTGTAATAAGCTTATATACATCCATATGTCATAGAAAATTACAATTATTGCATTTTTTTATTAGAAATGAACTTGTTTCTTCAGCAAAGAGCATGTGAAACAAAAGACCATTGTCACTGGTTGTTGGTAGCTAGTGCATGCAGAAGGTTTCAGCTCACAAAAGCAGCATCAGTAGCTAATGTGGAGTCCTGCTGTAGCTGGACTCACCTTCATTTCCTACACCCTGCTCCAACCACAGTCCTTCCCTTGTTTCTCCTGACTGCCCACCACAAACAGACCTGAAGTCCTCATATGGGACCCCACTCCCTGTCACTGTGTGTTAAAAAAGGGGTGGCACTTTCTGCCCACACTAATTTTTGGTTCTGATCTTGCAAATGGTGATAAAATTTTAAACTGCACCCTGGTTTAGACATAAATTTGTTCTCTGCAGAGAAAGAGCTGAAAGAATGTGGCCAGAAGCTATTCAAGCCTAACACAGCTCTAGACTTGAGAAAAAGCTCAGTGGATTTTTCAAGATTCGTTCTCCTGGCTAGAGCTGGAAATAAACCCTAGCTGACAGTATTCACACTCCAGTTTTATGTAGGCTGTGAGTGAGATAAAAAAATGAGGGAAAATATGCAGATTTTTTAAGGGTTTACTTATATCATATTTAAGTGTGTTAACACCGTAAATAGTAATCTAAGGCTCTTAGAAATATTTTGTATTTATTATTATTTGGGCTTTGTGTATAGCAAATGGAAGAAGAAGGGGGAAACTGCGCTACATCACACAGAATACTTCAGAACCAAAATACCTTTACTTAGAGCCCAAATTCTTAACCATTATACCACATTTCCTAAAATGGCTTATGAGAGGACTTGGATGTAGGTGATCATGATTGCCTAAAGAAAATGACCTAGTATTCTTGGAAACTTGAGAGTAGTAATTTCTTTTCACTCGGTAACTGCAGTTTTTAATAAGTGATAAAATATTTCAGAAGGCTGGAAGACTCTACTTAAATTTCTAGAAGATAAACGAAAGTCTATAGAGGAACAAAGGGGAAGTCTGATTTTTTCCCCATCCTGAGCAAGCCAGAACTTTGTAGCAAAATACCAAGGTTCATCTTATTCCATTACTTCCTTGCATTTTCTGATTTTTTTGTTTTCCAGCTGCATATATATGTGTGTGTGTATATGTATATATATATATGTATATATATATATGTATATATATATATGCACATACATACTCAGTTCAGGTCCAAAGGACTATTTAACCACTTTTCAGGTATGTGTCAAAAAAAATCTAATGGGATGAAATGCCCTCTACTGTTTAGAAAATGTGCCTAAATGCCTAGTGTTGACTATGTAGCTGTCTTTCAGGTAACTGAGATAGGGCAAAATTCAAAACATTTAAGGAACAAAGTTATAAATTTCAGTTGTGGTAGTTGCTTTCATTAGAAACTACAGATTATGTATATCATGTCATATCATTAATTAAATTGTGCAGAGCTGAGAAGAACACGGCATGAGGCATATGCTGATCCTTGGAGTTTGAGGTAGGCCTGTTCTTCTCCCAGTGTTTTGTCCAGCAAGAAGTTGAAAAGTGTCATAGAGAAGCCCAGCCCATTGTGGAAGAGCTTTGCTGTGAGCAGACCATTCAAGGCTTCACTCTGAGCTTCTCATGCACCTCATTCACCTTGTGGAAATTGGCCTATGGAATTTCCCAGAAGTGAATTTTCTGTACTTCTTCATCTTCTGCTAATCCTTTCCTCTGATGGCTTTGTTCTTAAATTGGTTGTTTAGTAAATAAATAGGATTTACTTAGGAGAGGGCACTTCTGTTGATACCTCTCAACATTTTTAAAAGATAGATTAGACACTTCTCTCTGTATTTGAGCACTGAAGACATACCCTCATTTTCAGAAGTACTGACAGGCTGCAGCTTTCACTAGTCTCAGGTTCAGATTCTCAAAAACCAGGAGCCATGACTAGCATAAAAGGTATAAATATCCTGACCCCAAACAGCTTTTTTGTACTTCTTGTCTCGCATCTTTATACAAATACTGTTGAAATTAATATGTTACAGATTTTTGAGACAGCGAGATAGTACTAGTGAAAGCTCAAGAAGTACTGAAAATGCATATATCACACAAATGTTTCCCTTTTAGCTGGAATTACAGCTGAAGTGAGCCTCCTATATTTTTCCTAAACCATCCCTAATGTCTGGGATTTGTTGCTGTGGTCATGCACTATAATGATGTGCAAAAACAGGTCAGTAAATGAGGAGGCAAATTGTGTAAGCATGTGCATTTTTCTCAAGATAGGTAGAATTAAATATTGGAGAATACTAATCCTGAAGCTAATAGACATAAGACACTATGGACCATACTAGTAATAACGAAGGCTCTCAGTTACTCCCAGACCTTAGTGGTGAGTTCTGTACTTATATCTGTAACCCCTCTGCAGCATCTAAGTTCGGGTGCCTAATCTCTCCTTACAACACTGATACAGAGATAAATGTTTAGCTAGGGCTGAATCTAGCCTTTAGGCTGTGTCCTGAACTCTTTTTTTCTCTCAAAGTATTATTTTTAGCTTTTATTGACCATCTGACTCCACTCAGCATTTGTTTCTGGTCAAATGCCCTGCTCCCTGTCTAGGTCTAAACTGACTTACCAAAGAAGTTGTGTTCTTCAGGCATGAAATGGCTTTTTATTTCTGAAGTCCACAGTGCAGATCATTGGAAGTTATGTAATAATATGAAAGGACATATAATTGAAAGGCTGTCAGAAGACAAAATGATATCAAGCTTCCCAGAGCATTCACATTGCAACTCCTGAAGCTGACCTTGAAGAGCGATTCCATGTTCGGTGCTGGCCCCTCTGGAGCAGCGCTGCTCCTCCTCAGTGCTGCCTGGTGAAATATCACAGAGTCTGCAGCACAGAATTTAATACAGGAGTTTTCCATTAAAGACATTAGCTGCTGCATTTCACAGTTACTTCTAGCTCAACTCACCTGCTGGGGACACAGAACTTTGTCCTTGAATAGGCAGGATTGCCTTCATCCTCTTCTTCCCACTGGAGCAGAGAGGAAGTAGAGTGTGAGTACATACGGAGCAGTGCACAACTAGTAACTGCAATACATGCTTATATTATTCTTGGATTGGTTTTAAATGTCAAGCAATAATACATGAGAAGTAAAAGTAAGTCTTTAACTATCCTGACATTCTCCTAAATGTAAAAAACTATGAGAGATCCCTGTATTTACTACAAATAATAAAACTGGAGTGTTATGCTAATCGAATTCAAATCAGTTCAACTGCATAATTTTCAGTGAGTAGGTGCTTATAAAACACAGAATGAACTCCAGAAGGGAAGGTTCATTGCTTCCTAATCAAAAGCAGTCAGCTTTAAACACCAGCCAGTCAGATGATAGGTTTGTCATTTCTCAGCTGTGCTCTTGGAGGGAATTTGCCAAGAAGGCTTGACAGCCTTTAAACTTCGCAGAGCATTTTTTGCCTGTTTTTGAACATCATGTTGAGCTACAAAAAACTCCTGGGAGACTGGGAGGAGAGGCAGAATAACAGCAGTTCTATTAAAATACATTTGCTGCAATGAATGTCAAGCAGAGTTTATGGTGCGAAAAAACAAGTATTTCCTGAAAAGAAATTTTGACCCCCCTCAGGTCTGATTCTTTCTTGTCTAATGGTGTCCTGCTACTTTGGTGGACTGAGGAGTGTCAGTGATTAATTTCCTGGGTGCCAGAGAAATAAAGGCTCGTAATGCATCATTAAAAGCTAGAAATCAGGGTGTCTGAACTATCATGGGAAGCTTAAAATTAATATATTACTGCTATGTACAATTAACAGCCCAAGTCAGAAATCATTTGCTTTCATAATTTAGAGCAATGGCAGCTCTCCAGTGAAAACATGTTTACAGTAGTTTTACATTGCTTTCTAGAGGCTTAGTACAAAAGGGAGAGACAAAAATTAATATGCACCAAGGCAGTTAAAGAGAAACCTGTCTTTGAATTGTTATTACATTTTAGTCAGCATGAGCTCTGCTAAATAGGGAAAAGAATTATGAGTAGGAGGCTAGCATCTAGGTTACTGGGGGCAAATCACTCTCAGGGGAATAAGTTTGCAATCTGAGCAACAGTCTGAGCTGTGTATGACTTGGGATGAACAGGTCTTATCTGTGTTAACCCAGCATGAACATCAGTTGCAAGGTGGCCAACCTGAAGTCCCTCAGCCAACTTCCCCTACAAGAAGGTCTGTGCTCCCCTCCAATGGCGATTATAACACTGTGCTAGAAGAATTTTTCAGTGTCTTCTATTTCTGTTTTCCAATGTCTTTCTAATGTCGTTCTAGTATTTTCTATTTCACATGCTCAGCTGTGGAACCTCATATATGTTTTAGTAATTTTTGGTATTGGTTGAAGTCCCATTAAGCTTTCTAAATTCTTAAATGGCTTCTTGGAGGGATTTTGTTGGATTTTTTTTTCTTGTAACTTAGGTTATAAAAGTAGCACCATAAACATTAATTGAAAAGCCATTAAGCAGTAGGGCTGTTTGTTTTGGGTTGATAGAGGACATAAAACTTCATACCCTGTGGTGGAAAACAATTAGATCTGATGATGAACATGCTATTAAATATACCATTACCAGACTTGTATCAGTTCAACTTTAGAAAATAGCAACCAGCTGTAGTCAAAGCATACACAAAGGATAGAAAGCCATATTTTAACTGTCATGTCATAGCCTGTTATAAATATTGTCATTTGTAATGCTTTATGCTAATGACAGTGACTAATAGTAGTCATTACCTCTGTTCATTCTCATAAAAATTTCCTCTAGAGAGTATGATCAGAGCTAGAGTGCTGTTTAAAATTAAATTTTGTTTTCCTAAAATAGATAACATAAAAAATATTTAAATACCGAGAGGTTGGCTAACTATTTTATTTTATAATAGCATGTGTTAGACAACTACAGCTTTTGTTAATTGTGCCATAAGTTGAACAGATATCCCTTTTGGAAACATTTTTGGCATGCTAGCATGTGTCATGTCTTCTTACGGTCTTTAAACAATGGAATAAAAGGTGAATCTCACAGAAGCCATAAAAAAAGTCTGATGCTACCCCTGTAGAGGCTTAATATTAAGAACATTGAATTTTCTCATCCATTTCTTATTTCAGTTATGAATTCTGCTTACTTGACAGGTACAGAGTACTTCATTATGTGCACGAACAGAAATGCTTAAATGGATGAAGCAGCTATTTACGTCTGATAGGAGCTAAGTGGGACATTAAATTAATGCCAAACAAGTGAGTGCTCATTTTAGTTTTGTTATAAATGGCTGCAGCACAGCAGTAATGTGTTGACTCTTATGTGCTGACAAGTTCTATATTTCTTACAAACTTCCCTTAGAGCTCATCCTGGAAAGACAGATTCACACTCTGCATGATGAAATTAGCAGCAGATGCATTAATAATTGAATAAGGATCTCTGGAGACACACCACAGCTCAGAAAGAGTTGTTGACTGGCTGGTTTGAGTAGAAGCTTCTGTTCTTAAATATATGCACTTACATAAGCCGTGAGTTAAGAGCTGCTGCCTGTTTGTAGCCTTTGATATCAAATCCACTTCCTGCTCTTAGAAGATTTTGCATAGTTACATTTGACAGGTCCACGAGCAGACAACCATTAATCTGGGCAGACCATGGCCTTGCTCATTCCCCCTTCTCTCTGACTGTTCTTAAACTTCAAAGCAAACTGAATGCAGTTTCTTTGGAAATCATCTCCAGACGATGACTGGGATATGAGTGACTGGAAGACTTTCACTGTATGCCAGACCCTTGTCACGAACCTCCATTTCTATAGGGCTGAAAGTTTCCTGAAGTGCAAATACCAGCTTCTCTCACAGAAGGATTAGGATACTGCCTTCTTCCTTTCCAGAAAGCGTGATGTTCTTTGATTTATCCACGTGCCCAGGTTTGAGAGGGAAGGAATTTCATGGAATCACAAAGAGACCACAGTGAGTCATCTGATCCCACTTCCCTTCTCAAGAAGGCCCATCCTAGAGCACATTGCACAGGCTCATGTCCAGACAATTCTTTAATAGCTCCAGTGAGGGAGATTCCACAACCTCTCTGGACAATATGTTCCAGTGCTCAGTCACTGAAAAAAGTTTAAAGATTTAAAAGATCGAAGAAGTTCCTCCTCATATTCAGGTGGAATTTCTTGTGCATCTGTTTCTACCTATTGTGTCTTGTCATATTGCCCAGCACTGCTGAGCACAGCCTGGAAACATCCTCTTGATACCCTCCCTTCAGATACTGATAGACATTGATGAGTTCCCCTCTCAGCTGTCTCTTCTCGAGGCTCAACAGGCCCAGCACCCTCAGCCTGTCCTTGTAAGAGAGATGCTCCAATCCCCTAATCATCTTTGCTCCCCTCCATTGGACCTGCTCCAGGAGCTCCATCTCTCTCTCATCCTGAGAACTGGACACAGCACTCCAGATGTGCCTCACCAGGGCTGAGCAGAGGGGCAGGATCACATCCCACAACCTGCTGGCAGTGTTCTCCTAATGCACCCCAGGATACCATCGGCCTTCTGGGCCACAAGGGTACACTGCCAGCTCAATTTGTGTCTTTTGGACAATAGCAAAGAAAGCAAGAGGATTCCCAGAAAAATAACTCTGCTTTCTAAAGATACCACGAAATCTTTGATGTAATTTTTGATAGTTACTTTGCAATCACACCAAATAATATTATGCTCAGAGGATATTGACAAAATAGTGATATCTCATCCACAGCAATACTATTGGAGCAAATTCTTTTGAGTTTAAAATCAGAACTTTATTGCACTATTTCCAAGAGAGTGATAGTAATTTGAATAATCTAAAAAAATTGTTCCAGTTTGGAGAAAGCCAAGATTTAGCACAGTGTGTTTCTAGATTAACTCCACAGAGCTCTCCTAACTATGCATGCAAATTTCAGTCACTGGTTTTGAGCACAGGTTGAATTGACTTCTGTGTTTTGCTTTCCTCCAGGTTGTTTTATAAATCTCAGGATCTGTAAGAAAAACTTACCTTCAAAATATCTATCAGTGTATTTTGTGGAGTTTCATCAGCTAAAGAAAAGATCATTCTAATCTTAGATTTTAAATATATTGCAGTATTTTGCATAAGCTACAATAAGATTTAATAAAGTGGTACTGTCTTTAAACCAATACTCAAGATTCAGTTGTCTTTAAAACAATACTTCAATTGTCTTTAAAACAATACTTCAATTCCTTCTATTTAGATATGCAATTCTTTTTATTCAATAACAGTCCATATGTTATTTATTCAGTAAGAGTTTGGTATGAATCTCGTCATAATGGAAATAGGGAATTTGAGATCTCTTTAGTATGAGAAACATTTAAACAGTTTCTGTTGTCACTTGAAATAAGAGTTAAGTTCCAGAGATTTATATTTGTATAATGAAGAATTGTCTCAATCTAAATCACAGAATGTCTAGTTTGGAAGATGCCTTCAAGATCATCGAGTCCAACCCAGCATCAACACCTCAACTAAACCATGGCACTGAGTGCCACATCTAGATACTCTGAAACATTCCACAACTGGCTCAGCTGAGGAAAGAACAGTACTTATTTTGCTTTGTGATACTGAACCACAATGCAGATATTAAGAGATCAGAGGCTATCAGGTGAAGGAGTAAGCATGCCAAAATAATACCCTGGTTTCAGCATTACGTCTTCTTTTGGAGTGCTTGGAACAAAGACATGAAATTTACATAAACATTTTTACTCAATAGAGGTACCATTTCAGAATTAATATTTCTCATTTGATTCACACATGTATAATAAATTTCACTGCTGTTTAAAAAAAAGTAATCTTACCATCATCTGAGTTTTTAAGGAAAAGACTAAGTACTTGAACAAGGTCGTGAACTGCTAGATGAGAGGAATATGCATGAGTTACGTAGACCAAAGAGGAATAAAGAGACTGCATTGATGGGGGTGGAGGGAAAGAGATCACGAGTCATTAACTATGCCTTTATGCTTCACATCTCTCTACAGTGGGTTTAATCCTATTAACTGATTTCCATTCATTCTGTTATTTCCATGGAATAAGATCCTAAGTCTTGTTTCTCTTCGAAATTAATATTATGCAACCCAGTAACTTTTGTACCTACTGTTAGCATATGTAGGGCACATCAGTGGTACCAATGTTTGTTCTCAACATCTGAAGTAATCACCAAATTTTACAACTCTGGCAGTTATCACTCCTCTAAAAGTGATGAGATATTTCTAAAGCCTTCTAGTGAGTGAATAAACCAGTGGGTTTTATCCATGTTTTGCAGGTCACTGGACGTTCAAAACAGCAAAGCAAATTAAAAGAACCCCTTCCCTTCTTCTATCACAGTAATTTTCCACTTGAGTATATGAGCATTTGCTAATATAAAAGCTATTGAAGAGGGTGTGGAGGGAACTTCTTCTAACACTACCTTATAAGGTAGAAATAAATGTTGCATTTCAAATCACAGCTCTCCTTGAAATTTTATTTCATTTTAAAAGGCATCTTGGGCACCAAATTTTTGTCTCTTGGTGACTTCCAATCAAACAAATCCACTTAAATTGAAAACAGGGTTTTCTAATTGTCATCCTGTAACCTCAGCCTGAAGATCAAGTTGCTATGTTTTGATTTATGCTTCATCACTACCACTGGTGTTTCTGCAGGCCATATAATTTTTACCTCTTGCACGTTCCCCTTCTACCCTTCGTAGTCTTCCTGTGTTGTCCCCTTCTCTTAATATTGTTTTTGTTGTTATTATTATTATTATTACTATGTTTCTTTGAATATTTGCCCAGCTATTGTTTAGGTGTGCCCTTTTTTTTGGAATAAGTTGGCAAGTCTGTTAGTACTTCATGCACCTGTTTGTACTTCTCTACAAATTACCCAAAAGAATAAATTTTTCCGTAGACTCAGTATGTGAAATAAGAGGGGGGAGAAAGAACAAAACCTTTTTTTTTTTTACATATTTTTCTGAACTTCAACACAGTTGTAGATAAACTGGTGTATGCTGCACCCTCCATAAGTACTCTGAGAGAGCACAAGCTATAGGAATGGGCAACACAACTGAAGCAGTGTTTGCAGCAGCAAATTATTGCAGAATATCAGTTCTTTCCTCAGGAGCTCTTGGGATGACAGACTAAGCATGGAGAATGTCCATAGAGAGTCCTTGTCTACTGTGTTCAAGCAAAACAAATATACAGGGTTGAAGTCACTGCGCATTTCCAGATTATCCTCTGAGAGCTGTGATAGCTGTGCTGATTTGGCAGGCCCAAAAATTCAACACAGAATTCTCTATAGAATGAATTTGATTTCTTTGTAGCCCACTCTGACAAGAGAAAGATCAGGTGTTTTCATATATTCTCTGTAAACCTTCTTTGAATTTAATAAATTGGATGGGATGCCAATTACACAGAATGATCCCAAGGTTTTGGATAAAATGATACCACTTCATTCATCCCAGTAAGTAATACCATGCTGCTGTTTGAGAAAGTAGGACCTATTTTTTGAATGTCCTGTATGAGGAGTGCAGCCTTTTCTGATCACAGACAAAGCTGGGTATTTTTAGCAGCTTTTCCCTTTTACTTTCCAGTCTACTGAAAGATACTTCCCTCTCCCATCATGGTTTTTCTCGATTTCCTAACATTAATCAATCCAGTTAGTGTTGCCAGCTTTCTTGCTTCTCTTCTGTCTCTCTGATAATGTGGAGATAATGCACAGGATATCTCCTGACCAAAATGAAAATATCTGGTTTGAGCTTCCCTATGCAAAAATGTCTAAAATTGGGCAATAACTTAACACTTGCAGTTCCAAAGTCTTCCGTGTTGCACAGTGGACATTTAAATTTCCTTTAAGGAAACATGTAACGTGATGGGGGGCGTGAGTCGGAGACAGATGACACACACTCCCAAGTTCTTGTGACAAACAGCCTCGAGTTTATTCCCGCAGCTCCTTTTGTAGGAGCTCCAATTACACGTGTGATTGAGTGAGGTCTTAGCCCATTCAGTTCTCTGACCAATGATACACGTGCATTTGGGGCTGAATGACACTGGCTGAGGGTCCCTGTGTAGATTTGAATCCAATCCTTGCCCACCCAGTGACTCCAATGCAACAGAAATGGACTTGTTCTTCAAGGACTCTTTTAGGAGCAGATTTCCCACTGCTGAAACAGTAGAC
The DNA here is from genome assembly GCA_013397155.1 of Irena cyanogastra. Classification (NCBI taxonomy): domain Eukaryota; kingdom Metazoa; phylum Chordata; class Aves; order Passeriformes; family Irenidae; genus Irena; species Irena cyanogastra. The sequence goes on along the minus strand of VWZV01002304.1, from coordinate 206,444 downwards.
TCAGTTTTGTCTTTCAGAGACTCTGGAAATGCCTCTCTCCCACATAGCTGCAGTTTCCTGTCCTTTCTGTTAACTACCTTTGCTAATCATAGCTCCTCTGGAGTTGGTATGAGATTTGTACAGAGGTTTTGGCAACCTAAAAATGCCAGTCTTCATGGGACGTGAAGAAAATTAAGAAGACAGAACCAGCATACAGTATACATAAATTTTGGTTACAATCCTAATCCAAAATGGAAATTCAATCCATGCACTTTCATCTTCATGTAAAGTAATATTTAATACTCATCTCCATAGTTATATTTGTATGCTCCGAAGGTCTCCTCTAATGTACTTCTAAATTTGTCATTTTAAGATATAAAGCCTGTTTGAACATAGATAGTACAGTAAAGACTTTAGAAAGATAATTACAAGTTCAAAGACTTCAGTTAGGGCAGCAATTCCTCAGTACAAGCAACTGGATCCTCTTAGTCACTAGAAAAATGGATGAAGAAAGTTAGAAAGGCTGGAGTCTGAAGATGGAAGTTGGAAACACAAAACAAGATGGAATACACTTTTCTCTGAAAAATAAAAAGCTGTGTGCCTTGGAGGCTGCCTAGCAGGGATGACTGAAATTAAGGCAAGGAACAAGGATATTGTGCTTGCATAACAGGGCTTGCATAGAAATTACCGATAAAGACCCAAGGAATACAAGGTGCTTCAACATCAGATGACAACACAGATTTAAAGGAATGACTTGGAGCAACTCCTGAAAACTCCTGTGCCCAGACATGAGCAGAAAGCTGGATGTTAGCACAGGAAGTTTCCTTGCCAGGGCAACAGATTTTGCACTCTGTAGTTTTAACAGCTAACTTACATGAAGTTAAAGTCTTAAAATGAACCTAGCTTTTGGCTTGTTTCCTTGTAAGCAATAGTCAAGAAAAGGCTGCCAATGCATGCATCAATTTCCATAGTATTGAAACAGGCAACAAATCCTTAGTGTTTATATAAATAAGAAATAACACAGGTTGGAATCATACTCTTACATGGTTTAAAAACTAAAATGATAAGCACGGAATATCCTCATCTCTCAGTAAATGGAGCACAGATAAAGGCTGCATGTGTTGGCACTGTACTGTATAATCATCTTCCACTTGAGCATGGGGTTTAGTGAAAAAGCAGTTACAGTGATAAACAGAGGACCTCTCTCAGATTGCAGTATGGACCCAGAAAGAGATGGCCTGTTGGACAACCAGTGCTAAATCTAAGCTGGGGTTACAAATGTAGGTTACACAGGAGGAATAACTGCCAACAGAGAGAGTTCTGCCCGGTCTCAGGAATCTGATGTCTCATTTTTGTCTCAAAGGGGAAGAATTCACAACTTTGGGGTTTTTTTTTTGTTGTCTGTTTTGGTTTTTTTTTAATAAGATGTCACATTGCTGTAGAATTTTTCTCTGTGTTAAATGTACAGAACAGAAGTCAACATTAGGGTTCCTCTACAAGACTAAAGTGGGGTTTGCCATGCTCATTCTTATTGAAGGGTTAGGGAGTAATGTTCTCACCAGAATTAATGGTTCTTCCCATTGCTCCTAAACACATATTTAGTAAATAAATGTATTAGAAGCATTTCAGTTCATTGCTTACTAGGAATTAGACATAGTGATTTGTTCAAACTCATTCGGCATTTTTAAAGAAAAGTTGGTTTTCTCTGAGCTTTTCTGCTTTTGCTTGTTTCTAAATTAAAATAATAATAAAATTTTCATCTACAGGGAGCACTGACAGTTTAGCCACTAGAATTATTCAAGTATTTTAGGTGCAGATTAAAGGCTATTGGGCTTTAAATCAGTCTAAATTTGTATTTGGGTACTCACTCTGAGTTTGTCTATGAAATCAGGAAGAATTATTTCTGCAGAGAACCTCAGAAGAGGGTGCTAGGACTGTGAGACTTTTGCAGGCTCTTCTAATGCATCATATAATGACAACACTGAAAAAATTATCCTGAATTAAATACAAAAATGTAATCTATGTTCTCCATGTTTTCTGTGTATCTGCTGTTCTTGTGCTCCAGATCTCTTTCTTAGAATTTCTACTTGCCCTATGTCCCAGAAATATTTTCTGTAATATTGTGTTATATTTAGCATTACCATAAATATACTTTTGAGTAAAAACCACTTATTTTGTAAATATTTGTGAACCATTGAAAACCATTCAACTCATCCCAGTATCTGTGGATTCAGCTGGAAGAATGAGGTAAGAGTAACATTGCAGTGGCAAATAATTCACTTAAAGAATACTATGTATGTGCTTCAAAGGTACAGATGCCTCAGTAAAATCCTGTATTTTTGTCCTGTCAACAAAAGGGCAGGAATTTCCATTACATGGAAATTGGCTGCCACAACTAGTTCTCTATGAGAACTGGAAAAAGGGACAGCATGACTGATTTTGTCAAGGGCAAAAGGAGAGTGAAGGGCAATGAAACAAACAACAATAATATATTTAGGTATATAATTTAAAAGATGTGAATGATCCTTATCCGAGCAAAGGACAGTTAAGAGTGATAAATGTAATAACTGTGAAAAATAAACATGAGAACTCATTTAAAACTAAAACCGCAAAAGGTTGACTTACCATAAGCTATAAAAGATGACATTAAATCATTAGCCTTTACAAATTGCCTATTGCAGTTTCTGAGATACTCCTTTCTCTCCCACTACTCTGATTAACTGTGTACAACTCCAGGAACTGATACCTGTAAGTAAGTTCCAATGTCAGACAGACAAATAAAGTAAAATATAAAGGAAAGTCATATTTTACAATAGTGAGAAATCCTGTTCACCCCAGCGGGTCTCATCATAGGTGTATAGGTGGTAAGATCTGTCTCTAAAGTGATGCTGTGCTAAATATGAGAGTACAGCAGACAGTTTAATAAATGGGCTACATCGAGTCAGTTCAAAAATGTTCTATGGAGTATAGTCTATGCACCAATGAAAATCTCCACTATTTTTATTAATTCCATTAAAGTAGCGCACTACCTCCAAATATTTATAGAGATCAAGCAGACTCACTTTAGGACAAGTCCTTCATACATACCAGAGGGACCTTTCCTGAAATGTAAACAGCTGGCATCTGCTGAACCATAATCCCTAAATCAGAAACACAAATGTTTGGATTAACAAAAAATGGAAAGCCTCATTCTTTATTGTTGACCTCCCAGTACATGTTTTTTCACTTCGGTGTTGTGTGCATGACCAGCATTCTTCATTCAGGACTGTAAATGCAGTGACTTTTTGGCATAATGACCACAAAGGACAGTGGTGATTAAATTCAAGCCAGTACAAACCCTCAGTGATGCTCACTGACTTCAGAAGATTTGAAATCAAGCCTTCAGTTCAATGGTACACGTGATGCAGTATGAAGCAGCTGAGATTTGATAACTCTTAAGAATCGGATAAATAAAAGGATATTTTTTTACGCCTTTAAAAGAGTATATTGATCTGAGACAGAAGGAACTTGATGAAATATAAAATATAAGCTTGTGAGTACCATCATTGAAATTTATTTGGTTTTATACACAGAGAGTTTTAGCATTCCCACTGCACCAGGGACTGTGTTCAAGAGCAGACCTGGAATTGCTGTCTGTCATACATACAGTGCATATACATGTAATACAGAATGAATATGTACAGAATATTCCATTGTATGAAATAAAGCTATAATAATGAGGAAACTGCTTTAATTGGAATGCTGAGGGAATGAAATTTGAGATTATTTTCCAAAGTAATTTATTTTTGGATAGTTTTTTTTTTTCTTGAAGGGATTAAATACAGAGCTGTTGAAAAGGACTGAAAAGTTGGAGAAGAATGAGAATGAAGTTGCAGGTGTTGGTGCTGAGAACCAGGGGCACAAGCAGCAATCTTCAAATGTCTGCCCTTTCTGCTTTGTGCTGTGGTTTTAAGCTTTATGGATCCCAGTAGGATGAGCCAGGTTCATCAACCCCAGATGAGACCAAGCTGGGGTTTCGTGGATTTCAGTCTTACTCTTCCCAAGCCACACTCCAACTTCCAGGGTCTCCAGAAGTTGTTGGAGCTTTTGCAGGTGCATAGCAGGAGGTGAAAGTGCTCCAGGTCAGCCTGCCTGGTGGGGAGGTTTCCTGCAGCCTCTGCACCTGAGGGAAGTGGATTGGTAACTGCACACTGGGTCTGGCAGTGACATCCCTGAACCAGCACCTCTTCGGAGCTTGAGGCGCTCACCAGCTGTTGCCTTTGGCAAGATGACAAGGAAGCAGTCACAATTCCTCTGAATTCTGCCTAGCTTTACAGACACTTGTGACAGGTATTCAGTGTACACGCATTTTTTTGGTTTTGGATTTCACAAATCTATTTGGCTGGGAAGTAAATTTTAAGTAAGTTTCAGGGAGGACTGGAATTGTCCACATAAAAAAAGTTTGATGCCTTGAAACTGCTACAAAACAATAAAAAATAAAATCAGTAAAATACCCCTAAGTGCAATTTAGATTGTTTTAATAAGTTCTTTCAAGTTATACATTCATATTATTAATTTCTGGACAGTAGACTTCATTATACTCTGTAAGAAGAAGGGAAGGCTTTCAAATAAGGCTGCATGTTGAATTTTAGGTCTGTGCATTAGAATTTTCATATGACTTCAAAATTATCAAAATAATTACTTCTTGTCTATGCAAATATAAATGGTTTGCCTTCATTCCAACTCTGTCATAACAAATCCAAAATTCTTGGCAGTACAAAAATGTGCCCTAAAACCTATTGTCAATATTCACCTGTTTCCCTTTTCATGAGAGAATTGATTTTACCAGACGTCTATCCAGCTACCAGAAAAGCTGATTCCTATAGCATACATATATAATTAATGTCTTAAGAGAAAAGACTCAGCTACTTAATTTTTGAGAAAATTGTACAACTTCTCAAAAAACCCAAGACTTTAAAAAGCAGAAAAGAAACCAGAAAGGGGTGGGGGAAGGAAAAATAAGAAAAAACCTTAATGGTACAATCCATTGATAAAATTAAATTAGTTATTGTGGGTTTGGCTTACTGGTAAAATATTTGGGGACACAGAAAATGTTTCGGAAACACAATGAGATCTTCTGACACATAAAATCCTTATCATTTCTTCAAGAGCCTGTCAAGAAAACTAGGTTTACTACCTAAAATTTATTTTTCTAAGTAAAAGACAGAATGTTCTGAAAATGAAGCTGTCACTAGTTAATGCTGTCAAAATAACATGTCAATTTTACACGCTTGTTCAATTAGACTTCTTTCTTACTTCCTTCTCATTTAAAATGATGTTTGTTGATTAGTTATTCTCTGGGCCCTTTTTTCAGAGTCCCATGGAAACAAAACATAAAATCAATGATGGTGAAGTCTATGTAGGCTTAATATTGGGATGAAAAATGAAGGTGCCTGATCCTGCTGTCAATAAAATGTATTTCTGTAGTTCTCCATGTAGCACTTTGAATAGGATGAGTGACAGCAATCTCAGTCTGAGAAGAGGGCCTTATTGTATGGGTGGCTGGTTTTATAATAGCCCAAAACAAAACATTCATGATCCTTAAGCAGATTCACATTACCACATGGAGGCAGGCAAAGTAGTCATGTGCAGTGCTTGGCGTTCCAGTCTTTTCCATATACTGCCCTACTAGGAAAGCATGCCAGGGATTGCAGTTGATCAAGAAAGAAGAAAAATGTTTCCTCCAAGGAACCTTTGGATTCAGCAGGAAGTTCTCATGGTTCCTGTAGTCACTTGAGGTTAGATTATGGTAATTAGTTCATATATCTGTTTTTTAGTGCTTCCAATAAGAATGTCTTCAAAGGCAACCACAGGCAGAATGGGACAGCTAATGCTGATGTGCCACACTGTTAATTCAAATATGTAGAGACTAGAAAAGGTTGTAAATTCACATTTCGGTCACTTTGTGAGTGTGCATTGCCTGGCTAACCACATGTGCATCCACAAGGATACTAGATCTCTGAATGGATCTTAAATTACTTGATTTGACTTCACTACTTTCTTTTGATGTTGAGCTGTCTGTATGAATTGAAAGTGAGAAAATAGTTAATACCATAACTATTTATTGTAAACCCTTCCTGACTGATGACTTGCCTTCTCCTCGAATCCAGCATTGTAGCAGAAACCAACTGGTACAACCTGCAGCTACAACTACTTCCTGGAGTTCATTTTCTTTTCTAGGGAAATGTACTTTTCGTTAATACTGATGTTCAGGCTCAGGAAAAAAATGTACTGAGGAAAAGTGTTATACATAGAACTTCAGGCTGTTGCTCTTCTTGATGATACTTACCTGTTTTTCCTACAGAGAATCATGTGAATTGTTACCTGTCATTGCATCCCCATGTTCATCTCTTAATACTTGTCAGTATAAGACACACCACTTAAAAGAAATTCACTGCTCAGACTGTGCAATTTCCTTGTTACAGCAATGTATTTTTTTCTTACTATGTCTTTTGGTTTCATAAGTGCTAACAGATTCTTACCCAATACTTTTTAAAATGCTTGCTGATCCACACAGACAGAAAAGGTAAACAACAGCTAAGCAATTGGTCTGACAGATAGAGCAATCCCTCAGGAGGCATTCATAACATCCACAGCAACTCTGAGTTATTCTCTGCCAGGAGCACCATTAGCAGTTATTTCATCACCACTGTGTATATAATTCTGTAGCATCTGCCCCTAGGCTGGCCAGTTCTCCTCAGCAGAGGTTAAACTGTAGGGAAAACCACTTCACTGTTAAAAAGCAGAAACCAGCCTGAAGTGTTAAACTTCCAGTTTAAAGTCCCATTAATATGGACACTTACAGATAAAATAATTAAACTGTGAACACAAGGGAGTTGTGTATTGACTTATTTTTAATTGTATACAAAGGGACAGCTTGCGTCTAATTTTTTGTTTAGATTAATAATTCATTTTGGTTTAAGTATGTTTTGATCCTGAGTTATTCAGAAAAATAATGTTTTTGAGAAGGACTTGGTGTCATTATAGATGTAAGTTGTTGTGAACTATGGATGGGATGCTATTTGATGACAAATGCAATCTTTGTAAGAGTAAATAGGTAAACACTATTCAGAAATCGGCACTTTTTTTTACAGTTGTCAAATTTACTGGGAAGCCATGAGCCTTTATGGTTTGTTGAAAAAGGTATGGAAAGTCAAAAATAGGTACAGAAAATAATTCTGAAAATAAAAAAAAAATACAGGAAAATATACCAGTAGTGAAATACTAAATAAATTCTTAACTATTAATTCAGTCAAGAAAAGACTGAGAAGTAATTTGACTGCAGCCTTCAGGTACCTAGAGGCAAAAAGTATTCCTGACAGTAAAGAGCTCTCTAATTTAGAAGGAAGGAATGTGTAATTAGCTGGAGCCAAGAATTCCAGTCTGTTACCCTATCCCCAAATTAACAATGAGAGCTTTCAACCATTAGAGCCATCTGGGTCTCTTAGGAAGATATGCTACGTCTGATTCAGAAGCTACAGAGGCTGATAGAGAACATTTTGGGACCACGCAGGAGGTTAGACTAGACAATAATGCATCATTTCCTCTGCCCTTAATATCTATTTCTGAATCTAAATAAAAAATTAATAAGGTTAACAGAATTTGGCCCTCAGTCATATATATTTTATCATTTAATTACATTTCCATTTGAGGATTATAATTCTGTTCTCTTGACTTCATCTCTGAAACTTTTCTACAGGATACCAGAAATAGAGTATTTCTTATTCTAATAATTAAACTTTGAACCAAATAAAAGTTCTTCAGCTTGCGACTCTGAATTAACCTGTGAAAAATTTAAACAAATATCATTTTAGCGTCTTTGTTATGAATGAACAGAGCAATTGTATAGCACAACAAAGTGTTAATATCTGTTATAGCCCTTGAGCCATACAAATGTGTGGTTTTGTTTTGATCATGCTTGATATGCTATGTCTTGACTAGATCTTATTTCATTCTATTTCTACAGGTTAGTGAGACTTTAATCAAGAAAAAAAAATCTAATGAACAGTAATTTGAAACACAGCATTTGGAAAGGTCAGAATGGTACATTACATCCTTATTATCCAAAAGAACAGATGAGTTTAATATCCTGGCAGCATTTTCTTGTGAAGAAGATATTAAACAAGAACTGAAAATGGCACAAGGTTCTCGCTTCCTTTTCTGTGGCAAGGATTGTAACAAGATGATGGAACTACACAGAATAAATCTGCTTTAATGGTCCGACTGTGGATTCTGTCTAGATTTCAAAAACCTAAGCCAGGCAGAGAGCCAGCATGCATGCTATTTGTTTCAATTCCTTTACAACACACTTTCCTGCTTATATGACCCATTTTCCATTAATACTTTCTAGTCTTAAACATGGGAAGATGCACAGTACACCAAGTTTTGCTGCATAATGTGTTGAATTGCAACAAATAATGTACTATATCAGCACTGCTGAAAATACAGATTTTCCAGCTTCTCTTTGAATAACCTAAGTACAGAGATAATGTATTCCAACACACAAGACATTGTGTGTGTCCTGCTTTGGAGAATCTCTGAAGGTACAGAACTCTTTGAAGGCAGAGGAATTTGCAGTATATACAATAGGCTGTTTTAATATAAGAACTGTCAGAATTTCCTACCTTAAATCATTATCTGTATGAAGACTCTTCCCTTTGCTTATAGGTCTAAGGGGAGAAAAAATCTTCTGAAACTGGATGTTGTATTTTATTGCTAAAATACACCATCAGGGTCCTCATGTTAAACGTTATTATGGCAACTGAAAAAGTGCTGTGCTTAAAAATGAAAAAGTATATAGCATGCATTGGTATTAGTTACTTATATGCAGTCCTCATGAGATATGATAAATCTGGTGCTACCTAAGAATGTCACAAGTTAGATTTTAAAGATAATAATAATTATTAAAGAAAACATTTTATATCATTCCAAAGATAAAAAAAAAGTCTTGAAGTATTACTGACTGAAGTAGACCTACATGAGTTTGCACAAGCTCACAATTAGAAATCATGTTGAATTCTTTTTCCCACACCATCTGGAGAACACATTTGAAGAAAAACTTTTCTGTGGCACATTACATGCAGCATCTTGCCTAGAAAAGCCATTCTGCTTTGGTCAAGAGAGACAAAATGACCACATCCAAAATATGTTTTCAGTATCTCGAGTGAATGTATAAGTATGTATATTTATACTTGTTGGGAGTTGTTTTCTGCTTTCTTTTCTTTAAGTGATTTTATTTTCCACTGGAGATTGTAGATGTATTTTTCATCCTTTGTTTTGCAACTATAAAGTAGGATAGTTTTTCAATGCATTGGCAATGTGCAATCTATTTCAAAACTTCAAAGGATTTGCAAAACTACAGACAAAAATCCCTAATGGGTATTCATTTCATAAGTTCCCATGGAAATTAATGTTTTCTATGTGCCTAGAAAAAATCCACTAGATAGAAGTTTCTATCAAGTTCCTTGTTATTAAGCTAATAGAGCTTGAAACTGAAATTACTACAAATAGCTCTTTTCTGCTTCCTAACCAAACATATCAGCCAGCCAATATGCAGCATACAGAAAATAATAAATAAAACTCTTTTTTCACTTCCTAATTATTATTCACAATATATATCTGTGAATTTTTGTACTTTGAAATACTAGGAACTCTGACCATATATACTTTTGCTAAGAAAAAAATAAAATATATGTGCTGTTGTATCCATCTTTTAAAATATCATGTTTAGGGCATGACTGAATAGAGAATCCAGGGTTTTGAGGGGACATTCAATGTGTAGTCACACAAATATCTCCAGGATTTCTTAGAGAGTCAGTCCAGTGCATCAGATTAAAGAACTGGGTTTTGTTACACAGTTTTTAGTTCTCATGATTATGCAAAATGTTGTTGCTGTGTCACACAGTATTTAACATGGGGAGCACCTTGAATGCATTGTGCAGCCTTACTTGGTTATTCTGTAAAATGGATTTTTTCACTACATGATCACAGTCATTCTTTTTTGAAAAATTACCAAAATAATCAAATGCATCTTATGAATCAATACAAAAGCTTGAAGTTGAACTTTCCAATAAATAATGTGAGGTTTGGGCCTTTCCATGAAATCTTTCTTCAGTGAGAATGGTGAATATGAGTTTTGCATACAGTATTGTGCCCGTGAACCCATGAGGACATCTCCAAGTAAAAGGATCATATAATCCTCTGTGAGGTATATTCAATAAATTAACAGCAGAACAAAATTAACAATCAAAAAAAGATTAGGCTGATGGAAAGGTGTCATATTGAAGCAAGATCACAAAAGAGACACATCAAAGTACAACAGGCCGTGTGCAGCACACACATTCCCACAAATAGGATTTTGTGCCAGGAGTTGCTGGTTCATTGTAATCCCAGTAACAAGGACACTCAGACTCTTGTGAAACATGGTTTAAAATACCATTTATTGCAGCTATCACTTTAAAGAAAAAATGGTTAGCACAGATGATCTTACATCCGTTCAGGTGCTGGGAAGCCCGAGTTATGCATCACTGAATGAGCCTCCATATGGGCTCAGTATCCTGTGCAGATCCTGTCCATGTAAAGGTTACCCAATATTTCAGTCTTTTGAGTTCCTGTAAGGTTTTCCTAAAACAAAATAACTCCATTAATCATTTTCACTGTCAAAGAAAAAGGATACACACATGGGAATTTCTTAATGCTGCTGCAGATAAAGGCAAGGAGCTGGTGTGACCCAGTGGCAGCTGCCCACAGGCTGCTTCATTACAGTCAGCCAGCCAAGCTTGTCCTGCGGGCAGAGGGTGTGCAGAGCACAGCCCAGACCCGGAGGTCACGCTGTGAGCACAGCACAGTGCAGGCCTGTGCCTGTTTGGGACAACAGCTGTGTGAGACACCAACACCCCTAGGAGCAATAGGACCTCAGCACATGTGTGCATGCATACCTGGTTTGCATCTGCATATAAAAAGCTGCCTTTGTTCTCCATACTGAACTGGTACACAGTATTCAATATATATACATTAAAAACTGTACATGTCCACTGCAAACGCTCCTCTGTACAGGTCTCTGTTTATCAAGCTGATGTTGTGCTGCCAGTCAGATAGGTTTACAGTTACAGAATTTATTGCCACTAAAAGGCTGTGTAAATACATTTTTGCAAATGTGATTTTTGTGCCTGCAGCTCAAATTTGTGTTATACTTGCATTTGAATTTGTTTTGTTTTGTCACACAATGTTACTTGGTATTATATGAATAATAATCCATGAGCTAGAAAACAGGCTAAAGTCAAAGGAACAAAGTCAGTTGCATTATTAAAGAGAGATTAAAATAATTTGACATGAAAGGCATTTTAGAGACAATACAGCCTGTCTAACTTAGTGATGTGCACAGAAGCTAATACATCATTCAGCTCTGCTACCACCTGACAGCTGCTCAGCATCTAATGGGAAATGTGAGGGTGGTCACAGTCCAGTTCATAGTGGACAGGTGCTGGCATCACAAAAATCATCATCACAACTGGCACTAATTGGCACCTTTGTTGACAGTCTTGGCAGGGAGGCCAGAGATTGAATCTGCACAGAGACTTCCTTGCAAACTCTGCTGGCTTGGGACGCTGGGCTCATGTCATCCTTCACTTAAACCATCCTTAGTTTTGCACATATTTCCCAGGAACGCAGTCAGGTCCTGACACTCTATTTGTCTGAAATTTCTGTGAGCATGCTTATTACTGTGGCATCTCTCTGGAAGTGATACCTATGCACAGAGGGTTAGACACACCTCAGGGACAGCAAAGCCTGCCAACTGATGCTGGCCAGCAGAAGAGCCTGTAAGCTTTGGCTTGGGGTGGAAGAAGACAAAAGGGGATCAAAACAAATGCTGTTCTAGAGGAGAAGGTACACACGACCCACATGAAACTACAGTTTCACCCAAGATTTTCTCAATTTTAGTTTATTTTAGATACAGCTGGGATTCCATGAAGTTCTAGTAGCCACTTTTACACTGTGCTTCAGTTTATTCTTTTGTATGAAGGTCCTATTATCTGTCTCACTCTCAGACGTAATACAGGGCTTTGCTAACTAGTCAGTATCCTACAGTATTTAGACATTTCTGATGGAAGTCAATAGACACGTTAAATTATCAGGATTCAAATTTACAGAAGCTTCTGTTTCTTAATAATCCTATTGAATGAGTTGCAGACAGTGACTATTGAATATATCCATTTTGCATTCATACATCATTCACTCTGCTGTAAATACAGTTGCATTAAATGCAGTTTCTTCTGTCACCTCAGCCTATCTTGTCCAAATCTGTAATTAAAACTAATTTTTCCTTGGTGTATAGAAACCTGTACTGTTTGCAGATTAATTATCAGTTTATATTTTTTTTAGCTCTATAGACAAATAAGTCAGTAATGTGACTAGGATTTGAGAATATTTAAATGGTAATAAAAATAAGTTAAAAGAGGGTGATAAATTTGATTGCAATTAGCAGCAGTAACTGAAGTATAGAGATATTATTAGAGCTCATTACTGCCTTTTTTCAAAGTGAAGAAAGAAAGGCAGGCAGGAGGGAAGGAAGGACAATAAACAAAGGAAATAAATAAAAAGTAGGAAGGCTGGATAAAAAGTTCTAATTTCGTGTGTGTGGAAAAAATGTTGAACTTATTGCACATGGGTTTGTCAGTATATAGGTAAAAGTGAGAAAAAAAAACCTAGAAAAGTGATAGATTAAATCAGGCAAAATAAATCTTAAAGCACTGAGAAAATATGTAAAAAAGCCTAAGGTTTGTCTGTATCAATGTCCCTGAGGAAGAATGTACTTTCATTAGGAACAATAAGGTTATAAGATAATATCAGCACTCAAAACACCAAGGTTATAAGATAATAGGAGGCTCAAAACACCACCAAGCAAGATTCTGAAATTCTCCCCATTGATTTTTCACTTCTGTATTACATCTGATCCCAAGGAAATATCTTCTCATTTACATGCATCTACGTAAATCCTGGCTGAAGCCACCAGCTTTTTCTTCCTCCAGTGTTAACAATGAGCAGTGGCTGCTATGCTGTGCTCCTACAGACACTCTGGAAACAGAATATGTCATCGTTAGCCTAATGAGGGGAAGGAGGGAGAGAAATTGCTAAATGTTTGCTCTCTAGCCCAATTAAAGGAGAGAGAGCAAGGCGAAGAGAGGGGGAAGGCATGCTGGAGGGAGAGCTGTGTACGTGACGGATTTCTTCCTGCCTTTGGCTACAAGACCATTCTCTTTAGGTGGAATTGAAAAAGACAAGAGGATGTGGGAATAAAAATGATAAATCCTTTGACTGAAATCAGACTGTGGCAGCATGGTCCATCAGTCTGAGCTGCACGTTTACTTCCAAAAATAGCTTGCTTGGGAAGGAGAGAACAGGATAACTAGTACGCTATTGTCATTACTGGTCTTAAGACAAATTACCCATACAAACAGAGAGGAACAAAACTTGTCTGCCTGCTGAAAACCTCCTTGGCCATCCACAGTCCCCTTTCAGGACTGCTGTAGAGGGAGAGAACTACTTGTGTATTAAGGACATCTCCAGTTTAGAGTTTGCTGAGCTCACTGACAAGTGCCAGCTCACTCTTTATAAAGCAAACTGAATTGATCCCATGATGTTCTGTGCCAGAAACATCAGGCCTGATAGAAAGGGTGTCTACATCCCTAAGAACATGCTAAGTCCCAAACTTCTCCTGTCCCATGAGCTGGGCCTTGGCACTGCCACATGGTAGCTCACTTGGCCCAGACTTTTGACAGGTACCACAAGAAAAATTTCTCATTACAGATAATTGCAAGCCAGTGCTCAGGGCCTCATGTCTGGCCAGTATAATTCTTTTTCATGACTCAGAAGTCTTTGGGGGTGAGTGTGTGGTTTTGGAATCCAGGTGAGCTGGGAGCTGAGGCTCCTACCTAAAAACCATGGTGTGAAGATTTGCATAGGTATCATTGAAGCAGATGAGAATGTTCTTTTTCCAAACACAGAAAAGAATGTTGCATCCAGTCCTATGGCATGACACAGTACACACATTCTCATATGATGGAAGAATACCTGCTGCTTTAAACTGCAGCAGAGATATAAATGGACTTGCTAGAAGCATTTATTTGCACCCACAGCTCTGCTGTTGACTCCACATGCAGCTAATGGCACCTTTCTGCCATGCTGTGACCACATATTAAAAATAAATCCAGCCCATGGGCCCCAAACACTGCATGTGACCCAGGGTCCATGGGCTGGTCCATGGTGTCTGCAAGAGGACAAACACATAAGGAGGCAGGTGAGGAGTGAGAGTCAGTGGAATATTCTTTGTGCCCAAACTCTGAAATTTTACAAGACTGCGTGACTACATTAAGATGCAAAGATTTTCTGCTGGGTTAAAGAGACCTATGACCAAAAGTAACGAGGAAGGTGGGAGTTTCTTTGTTATCACATCAGCCACCAGTCCCTGATGCAATTCCAGAATTATATCCCACACTGTTCTCATTACCTGCACAATGGCCTGAGCCATTCAGTGGACAGAGAAAACTACCTTGCATCTCTGTTTATATTTAGGGCTCAGACATGAGTTGAATAATAAAAAGCAGGATTGATGTGCCTAGTCCCCAAATCCAGTCCCCAGATGCTGAATTCCTCTTACTTATTTTAAATCTCTCCACATTTTCTTGCATTCTGACTAAAATGTAACAGCTTTGTAACTAAACTCTAGCTGCTCTTTTACTATTTCAAGTGCCAGAAGCTTAGCTCTGGAAAATGATTTTGTGAAGACTTACTATGCTCTGCTAGCCTTACCGAGTGCAGTTCCTGCCAATACTTAAAAGGAAGTTGAGAAAGTTCCTGAGAACACCTTGCATCATGAGTCACTTGCTGTAATTATTTTTTCATTCTTGACTCCTGACTCCCCATCCTGGGAGACCTTCTGGCTTGTTCCATCATCCAGGCATGACTCGATTAGTTTGGTTTGGGTTTTTTTTTTCCCCTGCAATGAGACCCAGTTTCTTTATTCATCACTCATCTGAGCACAGAAAATAGAAGGTAAATATTGTGTCTGGTTTCTGGTTGTCCAAAAGGAGTCACAGGGGTGATTTCCCAAGCCCTGCAGTTAGGAACACAGGAAAGGAATGGAACTCTCCTGTCAGCCAAACAGATGTTGGGAAAAGTAGCCTGTGGTGCTCTGCCAAGAAGAGTATGTAAGTGAGCCCAGCACAGCCATGTCTGTGCAATGGCAAACAAACAGGAGATAAGGGAAGATTGCAATTAGGGTTCAGTCTCCTTACAATATTTTTATATAAATTTGTACTTCTTACTGAGTATTTATATGTTATAAATATTCTAGTCAAATTAACGATGTAATTTCTTTTCAAATTTTAAAGGTTTGGGTCTTTAAGAGGGCTTTTCACATTAGATTCTTTTATGCTCTTTTATGCTTTGTGTCTTAAGAAGTACTAAGCTGCCCAGTAAAAAAAACACCTGAATCACTTTTATAACACTCAATTTCTCTCTATTTTTTAATTAAAAATTCTAACCCACTAAATTCTGAAATTCCAACACTGTAGTCTGTACAGGGTGATAGCAAAATTAGAATACACATGACTCAGTATTTTCAGTTCCTCTTTCCTGAACTCCAAATATCACAAGATCTGAAATAAGGACATTATTCCTGATGCTTGAGCACAAGATACTAAATTCAGCCTGATTTAGTGACAAAGTCTGCCATTTTAGGAGATACAATGGCTGTATAATGAAATGGTATCATATTTGTTTACAAATGCCATCTTCTAAAATATCATACTTGAAATTAACCACTTACTGTTTCTCTTGGGAGTTTAGCACAATGGCGTAATTTAATGGACTGATGTCAGTTCAGTTAATTCCAACTCTTGAAACCCATCACATAACTGGCTGCCTCTAATGTTTGCCAATGGCAGGTCTTTGTGCCCCAGCCTGGAAATAACTGCCCTGCCTTACCCAGCAATGGTCTGTGGTGGTGTGAGGAGGAAGGAGATGAGTACAGTCAACATTACTATGATGCAGATACTACTCAGATACTTTCTGGTTACTTTCCCCTTGCCTTCATATTTCAACTGCTACCAAGTCTGCCTCACATTAAGGAGACTGAGGGTATTAGATTCAACACACTTTTTTTTTAATATAAAAATACTGCATTAAATAGGAGAGTTGTCCTAACAGCTACCAGTAAAAATTCTGTCCTGATCAGCAATACTAACGCAGAAGGCCAACCTAGTCTGAATTATCAGTCAGCATTTCAGCAACATTCCAATTATTTTCATCATTTAGAATGACCAAAGCAGTATTTTGAAATTACATCTAAAACTGTAGTAGTTATTCATCAAGGAGCTCTAGCAAGCCAGATTCATGATCAGCAGAAGGGTGGAGACAGACACTATATCATTTTGATCTTACAGAATAATTTGGGTTTAAGCACAAAACTTCTTGCAACTGAATCTCTTCATCATTTCAATGTCCAGAATAAGGAGCAGACAATCTTATGGTGGTTTAGATCACTTTTAATAAATCACAAGAAGAGGAATTAAATTAAATTGCATCTACCTCCCCCAAAACTACCTGAATTTTTTCATTCATATACACCAATTTTTCTTTAAATCTCAATTTCTTAGCCATTAGGATGCACAACAGGACCTGCAGAAGCTCTAACTGTAGTGGACCAGAACTGAAATGAGTTGTTAACAGCACATGTTTAGAGATAATGTTTTATTACAGGAAATAAAAATAATTAATTTTTTCCTTTAATTTATGAAATACCATGGCTACAATTTTTGTTTGTAACATTCATTCACATTTTCACTATATAAAAAGCAATAGTGTTCACATTTTCTTGATAATGTTACATACATTCTTTTGCTTTTAATAGTAAAAGACACATTTTTTTCTTTTAAGCAATTTTTGGACTCTTGTATTCATGTGCTCTAACAGGCATCCTCTTTTCTAATGTAGCTTAGTTATGTCCTGAGCATTGTCACTTGGGTATTATTAAAAGGAAGACCTAATTTTACTTCATCTTATTTCTTATCCCAAGGCAAATAAATGTCTAGTGGTGTTATCAGTGGTTTAAGTTGCTTCTCTTCTCCTTTAAAGTTCCATGGATCATCAAAACTTTGTAACAATGCTCAGTGAAATCTGGCCAAAATTACTTCTTTTATCTTAAGGAAAGGAAGGTCCGTAAGACTACATTTTTGAGTAATGCTCATATTTTTTGGTAATCTAAAATATTAAACAGAATAATTTCTTTCTATGTATTAAAAATGGGATCTTTCAAGCACTGTGTTTACATAATCCTATTTCTGATTAAAGCATCTCACTCAGAGAAGCTAAAAGTTCCTGAAACTGCAGACCACGAAGTGTTATCTGAGGAGTATTTTATTTCTCTGAAACACACTTCAGACAAACCCTCTCCATGTAATTATCCGCACAAAGAGCTGCTGCATTCTGTTTTACTTAAAAAATCAGAAAAATCTTTAAAGCTTTTCTCTGCATTAAAGCCACTTCAATGCCAACAGTACACACTGTACAAAAACTCTTAAAATATCTCCTCAAAGATCTCTAATTCCGTTAGGTTCTGAAGAACGAGGAAGAGAGCTGCACATAGAATTTCTTGGGCTATTACAGTGCTAGCCTATAAAGAGTGTCTCATCTTTGGTATCAGTCAAATAATTCCATTTGATTCTTGCCACTACTGGCAGATAGGAATAGGAATGAAGGCTGCAGGTCTGGGTAAATGTTGAACTCGCTGTGAAGCTGAAGCATCACCGTAGCTCTGGTGCTGAGAAGGAATCAAACAGAATTTCCCTGTGACTATCAGAAAGGTGCTTTACCCAACAACCATCAAACAGTCCTTTAGTGAGGTAGTGACACTCAGTTTTGCCAGAAGCAAGTGGACTAATGGAAAGATCCTGCAGTGTCTACCATCATTTTGATACTGTCCTTGTGCTTCTGCTACCAGCCCCTAACAGATTCACATTTGGAAAGAACTCAGTATGGTCTGTCTCATGGCTCACTCACACCCTCTACTCTGCTAATTTGAACCAGTGATTATTCTGCTCTTCTTCCTTCCACACTGGTTTTTGAAGATACTCTTGATCTATTTTACATAGACACAAAACCTAGAAATATTCTTGCAAGAGGTTACCTAGCACTCTTATTAATTACTATTTGAGTGTACTTCAGTTATCATGACAGGGGGTGTACAGGTGTCAGAGACTTTAAAAAAAACCTTTAAAATACTTCAGACAGAAAAATCACATCTCATTTACAGCCTCTTCTGTCAGACCATAGATTTTGAGAAAATTCAGTCTGAATAATATGTTCATGCTTCAGGAATTTTCACTGAAACAGTACAGCACAGCATTCTCATTGAAACAGGAAGGGAATTTTTTGTGACATTCTCTGATTTCCCAATGATTTTATATAAGACTTGACTCTTCCAAGTATGCAATAGCGTGCAACCAAATGAGAAGTAAATACAGTGTGCTTAAACATGATGTTTAAATAACAAAACAAAAACCAATTCAAGCAATGTTAGTAACACAGCAAACAGATGAGAAGGGGATATGTAAGGCTGTGACAACCAATCTAACCCCATGTGTGAACAGATAATGTAACACATAGAAGAGAATGATGTTAGTTATTGGCTGCAGCTTTTGTATGATACCAAGTTAGAATTCTCCTCTTGTGCCATGACTTGTACATGTTATGGTATTTCCTCAGCTGAAAACAAGTGGATTAAGGAAAAAAGTATCTTGCTAAAACCACCTATGAGGAGCTTGGGTTTTAAACTATAAAAAGTGGGGATGGGGCATATTTTAATTTTAATTAAAGCACATCTAAATTTATGCAAAGCATTTAACATTGTTCCTCAGCGTCAAACACCTTTGTCTCTAACTGGAGAGACATGGAGTTATCCGATGGATGAAGAATTGGCTGGATGATTGCACTCAAGGTGTTATAATCAATTACTCAGTGTCCAGGTAGAGAGCAGTGATGGCTGCATCCCTCAGAGGTTGGTACTGATGCTGTTTGACACCTTCATTGGTGACATGGACAGTGAGATCAAGTGCACCCTTAAGAGTTTGCTGTCAACCTCAAGCTGTGTGATGTGGCTGACAGGCTGGAGGGAAGGGAAAAAACCCAGAGAGACCTGGAAAAACTAGAGAGGTGGGGCTGTGAGAACCTCATGAAGTTCAGCAAGGCCAGGTGCAAGGTCTTGCATGGGGGTGGGGCAATGTGGCACAAGTATAAGCTGGCTGGAGAGTGGGTTGAGAACATCCTTGAGGAGAAGAACCTGGGGGTATTGGCAGATGACAAGTGAAACATGAGCCAGGAATGTGCCCAGAAAGACAAAAGCATCCTGGACTTCATCAAAAGAGGAGCAGCCAGCAGGTCAAGGGAGGTGATTCTGCCTCTCTACTCTGCCCTCATGAGACCCCACCCGGAGTGCTGTGTCCAGCTCTGGTGTCCTCAGCACAAGAAAGACATGGACCTGTTGGAACAGGTCCAGAGGAGGCCACAAAGATGATCAGAGGGCTGGAGTACCTCCCCTGTGAAGACAGGTTGAGAGAGTTGGGGCTGTCCAGCTTGGAGAAGAGAAGGATCCAGGAGACATCTATTTTAAACAGGCCTACAAAAAAGCTGGAAAGGGACATTTTTACAAGGGCATTAGTGACAGAACAAGGGGGGATGTCTTTAAGCTGAAAGAAGGTAGGTTGAGATTAGATGTATGTAGCAGGGCATCTCACCCCACCCTCCCTCCCCCCAGGAAAGCTTCTCTGACACTTGTTGTCTAATGAAATAACTCAGGGCATCTCACTCACACGAGCCTCACATAAGCCTTGGTGAAACAACTCAGACAAGACAGTTTGTCCTGTAGTGAGCTCTTTCAGTGCCATGAAATTGATGTTTTCAGCCCACAGAAAACATCTTGCTGTGGAAGCAGATGTAGAAAGAGAAGCTAGACTTTCTGACTGACAGACACTTCATTCTACAAAGTATAAAAGCCAAATTTTCACAAAGCAGAAATCTTCTGCACATTCCCTGGGAATCTGTGGGGGTCTCTTGGGACACCAGATTTGTGGTTGTTCCCTCGAGGGCTGAGTTAAAGGACTCTGTGTATGCTGTTGTCATTTCAGTGGTAAGTTACGTTGATTCATAATCTACACTATTTCTTTCCTAGCTATAATATAGGTACCTTGATAATGCACTGTTTTGTGTAATCTGCTAGTAGTTCTAGTGGTTTATACTGTGGAGTAAATAACTCTGTTTAAAGCCTCTTCTCTGATATCTCCTGTCTAAAATAAAAAAATAAATAACTCATTTTATACTAGACCTGACCNCCACACTGGTTTTTGAAGATACTCTTGATCTATTTTACATAGACACAAAACCTAGAAATATTCTTGCAAGAGGTTACCTAGCACTCTTATTAATTACTATTTGAGTGTACTTCAGTTATCATGACAGGGGGTGTACAGGTGTCAGAGACTTTAAAAAAAACCTTTAAAATACTTCAGACAGAAAAATCACATCTCATTTACAGCCTCTTCTGTCAGACCATAGATTTTGAGAAAATTCAGTCTGAATAATATGTTCATGCTTCAGGAATTTTCACTGAAACAGTACAGCACAGCATTCTCATTGAAACAGGAAGGGAATTTTTTGTGACATTCTCTGATTTCCCAATGATTTTATATAAGACTTGACTCTTCCAAGTATGCAATAGCGTGCAACCAAATGAGAAGTAAATACAGTGTGCTTAAACATGATGTTTAAATAACAAAACAAAAACCAATTCAAGCAATGTTAGTAACACAGCAAACAGATGAGAAGGGGATATGTAAGGCTGTGACAACCAATCTAACCCCATGTGTGAACAGATAATGTAACACATAGAAGAGAATGATGTTAGTTATTGGCTGCAGCTTTTGTATGATACCAAGTTAGAATTCTCCTCTTGTGCCATGACTTGTACATGTTATGGTATTTCCTCAGCTGAAAACAAGTGGATTAAGGAAAAAAGTATCTTGCTAAAACCACCTATGAGGAGCTTGGGTTTTAAACTATAAAAAGTGGGGATGGGGCATATTTTAATTTTAATTAAAGCACATCTAAATTTATGCAAAGCATTTAACATTGTTCCTCAGCGTCAAACACCTTTGTCTCTAACTGGAGAGACATGGAGTTATCCGATGGATGAAGAATTGGCTGGATGATTGCACTCAAGGTGTTATAATCAATTACTCAGTGTCCAGGTAGAGAGCAGTGATGGCTGCATCCCTCAGAGGTTGGTACTGATGCTGTTTGACACCTTCATTGGTGACATGGACAGTGAGATCAAGTGCACCCTTAAGAGTTTGCTGTCAACCTCAAGCTGTGTGATGTGGCTGACAGGCTGGAGGGAAGGGAAAAAACCCAGAGAGACCTGGAAAAACTAGAGAGGTGGGGCTGTGAGAACCTCATGAAGTTCAGCAAGGCCAGGTGCAAGGTCTTGCATGGGGGTGGGGCAATGTGGCACAAGTATAAGCTGGCTGGAGAGTGGGTTGAGAACATCCTTGAGGAGAAGAACCTGGGGGTATTGGCAGATGACAAGTGAAACATGAGCCAGGAATGTGCCCAGAAAGACAAAAGCATCCTGGACTTCATCAAAAGAGGAGCAGCCAGCAGGTCAAGGGAGGTGATTCTGCCTCTCTACTCTGCCCTCATGAGACCCCACCCGGAGTGCTGTGTCCAGCTCTGGTGTCCTCAGCACAAGAAAGACATGGACCTGTTGGAACAGGTCCAGAGGAGGCCACAAAGATGATCAGAGGGCTGGAGTACCTCCCCTGTGAAGACAGGTTGAGAGAGTTGGGGCTGTCCAGCTTGGAGAAGAGAAGGATCCAGGAGACATCTATTTTAAACAGGCCTACAAAAAAGCTGGAAAGGGACATTTTTACAAGGGCATTAGTGACAGAACAAGGGGGGATGTCTTTAAGCTGAAAGAAGGTAGGTTGAGATTAGATGTATGTAGCAGGGCATCTCACCCCACCCTCCCTCCCCCCAGGAAAGCTTCTCTGACACTTGTTGTCTAATGAAATAACTCAGGGCATCTCACTCACACGAGCCTCACATAAGCCTTGGTGAAACAACTCAGACAAGACAGTTTGTCCTGTAGTGAGCTCTTTCAGTGCCATGAAATTGATGTTTTCAGCCCACAGAAAACATCTTGCTGTGGAAGCAGATGTAGAAAGAGAAGCTAGACTTTCTGACTGACAGACACTTCATTCTACAAAGTATAAAAGCCAAATTTTCACAAAGCAGAAATCTTCTGCACATTCCCTGGGAATCTGTGGGGGTCTCTTGGGACACCAGATTTGTGGTTGTTCCCTCGAGGGCTGAGTTAAAGGACTCTGTGTATGCTGTTGTCATTTCAGTGGTAAGTTACGTTGATTCATAATCTACACTATTTCTTTCCTAGCTATAATATAGGTACCTTGATAATGCACTGTTTTGTGTAATCTGCTAGTAGTTCTAGTGGTTNTGGAGAAGAGAAGGATCCAGGAGACATCTATTTTAAACAGGCCTACAAAAAAGCTGGAAAGGGACATTTTTACAAGGGCATTAGTGACAGAACAAGGGGGGATGTCTTTAAGCTGAAAGAAGGTAGGTTGAGATTAGATGTATGTAGCAGGGCATCTCACCCCACCCTCCCTCCCCCCAGGAAAGCTTCTCTGACACTTGTTGTCTAATGAAATAACTCAGGGCATCTCACTCACACGAGCCTCACATAAGCCTTGGTGAAACAACTCAGACAAGACAGTTTGTCCTGTAGTGAGCTCTTTCAGTGCCATGAAATTGATGTTTTCAGCCCACAGAAAACATCTTGCTGTGGAAGCAGATGTAGAAAGAGAAGCTAGACTTTCTGACTGACAGACACTTCATTCTACAAAGTATAAAAGCCAAATTTTCACAAAGCAGAAATCTTCTGCACATTCCCTGGGAATCTGTGGGGGTCTCTTGGGACACCA
Source organism: Irena cyanogastra (assembly GCA_013397155.1). Classification (NCBI taxonomy): domain Eukaryota; kingdom Metazoa; phylum Chordata; class Aves; order Passeriformes; family Irenidae; genus Irena; species Irena cyanogastra. Next base: position 183,375 of record VWZV01002304.1, on the reverse strand, counting down.
GATTTGTGGTTGTTCCCTCGAGGGCTGAGTTAAAGGACTCTGTGTATGCTGTTGTCATTTCAGTGGTAAGTTACGTTGATTCATAATCTACACTATTTCTTTCCTAGCTATAATATAGGTACCTTGATAATGCACTGTTTTGTGTAATCTGCTAGTAGTTCTAGTGGTTTATACTGTGGAGTAAATAACTCTGTTTAAAGCCTCTTCTCTGATATCTCCTGTCTAAAATAAAAAAATAAATAACTCATTTTATACTAGACCTGACCTGTATGCTTAGGACTTGGGAGCTGGAATGATTTTAGGTGTGGGCCACCTAGACTGAAGGTGCTGCCAAAAATCTTGGCTTTAGGCAGGGCTCATCTGAAGCTCCAGCTTGATCAGTAACAATATAGAAAAGAAATTCTTTACTGTGAGTGGGGTGAGGTACTGGAACAGGTTATTCAGAGAAGTTGTGGATGCCCCATCCCTGGAAGTGTTCAAGGACAGGTTGGATGGGACTCTGAGCCACTTGGTCCAGAGGAAAGTGTCCCTGCACACAGTATGGGAGTTGGAATTTGATTATTTTTAAGTCTCTTCCAACCCAAACCATTCTATGATATGTTCTATGATTTGGTAAGCATACAGCTATGCCACTGCAGGTAAAAGGCACCTTCTTGCTATAGCTTTCTTCACGATTGTCAAACTCAATTTTCTTGAGTATTCATGAGCTATTCAACACAATAAACACAGACTGAGAAGAAAAGCAAAAGTGCAGCTTTTAAGAGGTACGATAGATTTACAAAGTGCAGCACACTTGACCTTGAAATGTTGCCACAGTTTCTTACACTCATTATACAACTGGTTTTGCCCTTCTTATGTATTAGGGGGATTCAGTTTCTTTAGTTTCATATTTTGTGTCTAAATGTAAGGATGCACTTTAAAATTTTTACATGAAGCTTTATATTTTAAAAGTGTCTGGTACTGCTATGCCTCTATTTTTTCTCCTTATGAAAAAATTGAAATTGATTTTAAAATATATTGCATTTAGAATGAGAATTAACTTCACTGTGTCTTGTCTCAGTTGGTTGTCTAATACCTCCTAAAAAATAAACTGGGAATTACTACTGACACAGCTGAAGAAGATGAAAGAAAAAAACATTTAAAACATTCACCCCAGAATAAGATTCAGGAACTAATGTATTAGAGTAGTCACAACCATAGCATATTCTTATGCTATACTGAGGACTCTGAAAAGCAGTCTTAAATAAGCAGTTATAAACCCTTAGTAGGTTCAGGGAATTCTAACAATGGGATACTGCATGAATGATAAACAGCCAAGCCAAAAGCGTATGATTTACTTTATCCACAAAGCCAACATAGAGCCTTTCAGCATCAGAAACTCTACAAAATTGGAATATATGGGTACACACTTTTGAAATATCATCCTTTCATCTGATCAAAGTAAACAAACATCTAGCACACTTCAGCAATGAATTGAAGAGTTTCCTTTCACTCTGGGGATGCAAAATGAGAGCAAAAATAAGCACTGCATTCATACTTTGTAGTTCAGAAGCAAGCAATTGTCTGCTTTATTTTCTCTGAAAAGCATACTAGAGATTGCCTGTGTAGTGTGTGGAATGAAATCCAGAATGCAGCTGTAGTTAACATATTTCAGAAAGCATAACAATTCCACACGCTCTGCCCGATGTTTACGGCTGGAATAGCCAGCAAAATATAATGTCACTGTTCTTTTGGACAAGTGATAAATCTTGAGTAGAATAACAGATTTATTATTATAACACCCGTAGACAAAATGTGGCAGTATTTGAAATTAATTGTGTGAGTAAATAAATAATTTTGTGATTTTTATGCACTGGTGACAGAGTGAAAATTTTGGAGACCAAGGCTGACAAACCAACCAGTATAAACAAACAATACAAACTTTCTCTTCTAAACCTGGAAATGTCCAACACTTCTTGAAGGAAACCATGGACTATATTCTTTTTCCATAAAATAATTGAGCATTCTGCTAACACTGCAAGTCAGTGTGCTGCCTCTCTGCTATCAAGCATCAACCAGAACTGAGGCTTCAGGAGGTAACAGTCCTGCCCACATAGGTCTCTGAACTGGAACCCATAGGATCATTACCACCTACAATACCTTATACTTGAACTGGATTACAGCACACTGTTCTCTATTTCTATGTAGGAAAATATAATTTGGGAGAGAAAAAAACTGGTGCTGGATGGCCAGGGGATTCCACACCCACTCATGAGAAGTGCTAACCTCCTTCCACTTTCATGAAATGTAGAAGGGTTTCTCTGTTGGCACATTGTACAACATCAGTAACCTGAAACAGCATGTCCTTGATACTTCTGCTTCTCACATTAGTGAGACAAGCATTGCTTTTCTCTTTACTGCTTTCAAGATATGTACAATAAGCAATGATTATGTTTCTGCTTTTCATTGCTTTGTATTTTTTCTCTCTCCTTTGAATGTATGTTCTTAAAAAAAATTTAGAAGTAAGATTTTAATTTTCTTTTTTTACTGAAAATTACTATCTACATTTTTTTTCTGTTAACAGCTGGTTTAATGACCATTTTAAATACATCCTCAGCCACAGGTAGCAGGTCAATGCTGTCACAGAAATGTCAGGATGATCTGAGAAGCATGTAACACTCTACATAGCTAATGCAGAGAGGCCCAGTGTCATTTCCTCATCCAGCATGCTTCTCTAAATCTGTTGGTTTGATTTTATATTGGATGTATACTTACACTGTGTGCTTGGCAGATTTTAAATGTGCTGTATGACATTAATAAAGCATAAGGGAAATATGCTAACATCAAAAGTTTTGCACAACATACCTGTGCGGGGCACCCATTTTTCTCTCTTAAGGACTAATTTTAGCAATGCCCATCATCTTTTCCCAACTCATTTTTCTCCCCACCATTCATAGGAGATTTTAATGCATGAGTGGGCCTGAGCCTTAGGCTATCAAGTAGTCCAGTTCATTGATGAATCAGGAAGGAATGGGCAGACTTTTTAACAGAGTGAGGTGATAAAATATTTCCTGCTTTTTGAATATATTTCACAAACTTTCTTCCAAGAATAGGAACTTACAGGCTACTTCTACAATGCTGGTAGCATAAGCAATCTTTTTTGTCGGATTTTACAGCTTTGTCCTCATTAAAATAAAATCAGTTTAAAATCTCATGACTTCACCCCCATTTAAACCCATGAAGAACAGAGTGTGGTTTGTTTCAGTTGAAGGGCTTTTGGTAATTGCCATCAAAAATTTAAAAAATCTCAAATGACAGAGCACTCTTTCTGAAAGCTGTTTGGAAAAAATCACATTTCCAAGGGCACATGTAAAATACAGCACAATATAATTGAGTGTGATTGTTAAACCGCAGAAAAAATGTGTGTTGTGTGCAGTCTGTCCCTGGTTCTGTCCCCTGCTCAGCTATGGTGCTGCAGCATCTGACCAGCAGTGACCCAATAGTGTGCCACCCCAAAGCCCACCAGCCAGCTGATTACTCCCCAGAGCCCCTCCTCACTCTTACTCTGCTCTTAGAGATGCTGTTTGCCACCACCCTATGCCTCTTAGCAGTTTCTGTATCTGCCCACCAAAAGCTCACTCTGCAGATCTAGAGCTGATATCTGCCTTTGCAAGGAGCTCCACTCATCCATTGGGCCAGGTTGAGGAGGAGATGACAGAGAAGAAAGAGGAAACTACTTTCTTTCCCTTTAACTCATGTGCAGCACAGGCTGGAATGCCATGCACCTCCTCATAGCTGTCAATCAAATGGCTTGCAATTAGGACTTCATGAGCCACCATGAAGATGAGCTGTGGGATGTGTGATGAGCCAAAGCCTCCAAAATACAACTCTCACCCCAGAATTTTAGATCAGCACTTGTTGTCCATGATTTTTTAACAAATTATTCTGCGCCCATTTCAGATGCCTATAAGCTCTGGTTGAAAAAGCTTTTGACAGCACAATCTCATATCAATTGAATCTGTTGTGCAGCTACATTTTTCAAAGGTTTTCCTTCTCAAAGATTATTTTTAAACACTTTTTCCCCAGCTTGGTCTTCCCTACTTCAAAAGGCCACACAGGAAGATTTGTCAGCAATTTACTGTAGAGATAGTAGGGGAGTGGGAAAAACAGGTTTCCCTTGCCACCTGGGTGGACAATGGTTTATAAATCCTGTTTGAAAGTGTGCGGTGCTTGATCCCGCACCAAGGCAGACTCTCATTTCAGTCTGTTTCTGCCATCAATTCTGCCACTGATGCAAGCCCTGCTGCTGTACTTTCCCCTCAGACAAAATGCTGCTTTCTGCATCATGTTCCAGCGATGAGGAAAAGTGACAGAAATGTGATGTGGGGTTTGACAGGCTGTTGGGATTAGTGTCTTGCTTAGTAAAATGGTTTTGAGGCAAAAACCTGGCATAATTAGGGGAGCAAAGGTCAGTGTTTCTGTCAAAATATTAGGTCCCATTTTTCAGCTTCCTACATTTTCCTTTTTAGATATACATTGTAAGCACTTTCAGTAGTAAAGGTACTCCAAATCTGTATTTTTAAGAAAGACACAGCCTTAGTGAATGAAGCCTTACAGCCTGTAAGTATTCCAGCCATATCTGATGTTATGCACATAGCTCTTTTCAGAACTATGTGTCCTGTCAGGGCATATAAATTCAACAGACTTGGTAAACAAGGGGCCTAAAGGGAGCTGCTACTGGCTGCATTATAAATATTCAAGATCCAGTCAGCCATAATTAGTTTATTCCCTTATGTTGACTTACGTCCCCATCCTTTAAGTCTGTATATTTTGTAAAAGTTCCACCTTTAGAACAAAAGCTTGCTTGGGCAATTTTGTCCTCCAAGCACAAAGAAAATCTTCTGACTGTGCAATAGGACTGTAAGTATATTCCATACATACAGGAGGGGATAAAAAAGTCTGTCCTCCTTTTTGATGAGAACACGGGAATTTTATTATTCTCCATGTTTCTTCCAAAGGAAATGTCACGATTTATATGCTTTGTTCCTTCAAACCGTGTCTCCTTCTACATTTTGCTTAGTTGTTAAATTTTTAAATATGAAAGTGTAATTTATGGTCTCATCCCTATTAATGGTAAAAGTGGCTTTGCTTCCGCGTGACCCAGAAATTCCATGAAATGCTCTGTTAAAATCAGAAGCATTGAACAAATTGGAAAATATTAAGTGTTGGGGTTTGTCTATCACACAAACTATTTTATTTCGTATTTGCAAAGTGAAGCATAAACACATTAAAATTAATCTGTCGTACAAAGCCAGAACAATCCACAGAAAATTCACTTCATTGAAGGGACAAAAGATAAATTAATAAAACAAGAAATTACCTCTTCAAATAGTTATTTCTAGTGTTTAGCACTTGAAGAAAAGGAAGCTGGACTGTTTTTGGGCTTAAAGATATTTAGTTCAGATAAAGCATTCCCTGCCCCTTTCTAAGTACTGGTAGGGCATCTCAGCAAGCTCCTCTTCCTTGTCAGAATACTCATTCAGAAGCTGCCAAGTGGGGACATGACAAGCTAAGTGGAGGGTGCTTAACCTATCTGGTTATATTGACATCCACTGCTATCTATGTTGTTTTCCTGTTTTAGAACCTTTTCTAATGTAGCATTAAAGTTTTCAAAATCACACACTGACATTTTCATGACAAAGGGTCCAGCCCCTGGAAAGGAATACAGACTACTCTCCTTTTGTGGAGCACATAGTATTACAACAATTCATCAGCAGGAACAGCTGGATTTTATAAGTAATTATTCCACTTTTAAATCCCATTTCAAAATGGAGGTACTAGCCATACAACTATAGAAGTATCATTAGAAATATTTTATAGTCTAATCACAAAGAGGAGTGCTCTTAAATACAGGTCTTGGAGCCATGTGCAACTTTCTTCAAAGCTCAAGAAAGTTCTGATTAAATATTTGGTATTGATTCTTCTCCATTCACAGTAAAAAAGTGTAATCATTTTTGCAGCTACAAATATTCAGAGAGTAAGCACTGAGAATAGCTTAGATACAATCAAAACAATTGTCAATGCAATGTGATATTTAGGCAAGCTGTCAGGACCCTGAGAGTGCTACCATCGCTTTTGTCCCTGTGGAGACCCCAGCACCTTCACTCACTCCCCCTGTCTGCAGCCCAGGACCACATTTCAGCCCAGCCTGGGGCTGCCAGTTCCTGCACCAGAGATGCTGCACTAGGGCCAGCCCCGGGCCCTGCCTTCTGGGCAGCTCTCAGTCCTCCACTACAGCCAGATTTCCAAACTTGTCCCCAGGTTTTCCTGGCTGGACCCTAAACATAACTCATTATCTCACCTTATCTAGGACTATGGATGGACCTTTTCCCATTACCACACCAGTCTTGCTAGATTTTGTTCTGGTCAGTAATTTCACATTCTCTGCTTGTGCCATGGTTGCCCTTCCTCGACTCCTGGCTCATCCTCCCTTGCGAAGCAGTTCTGCTATTGCTAACCCTTAGGGTGAGACTACAAGGTAGATTGTTTTAATCACAGGAAAAAAGTACTAAATGAGAGTAAAATGAGAGTAAATATTACTGACTAGATTGTGTAACCAATGACAAGCAAATGTGCATTTAATATTTCCTCCTGTCCTCAAGACACCTTTGTGATATTTTGATAAGCCTTACTCTGATTTTTGTTGCAACAAGTGGATAAAGACCCCTCACTGTCATCACCCTGCTCTTCACTTTTACAAGACACCTCTCCACATCATGTCTAATGACTGCTTTCTCCCTCATAGCTCTCATACTGCTGCCATATCAGGACTGTCACCATGTGGAAGCATTTGGTTCAACATCTCTCATTTCTACTGTTAGTGGGAAGTGCTGTTTGTCTGTTGTCTTTGAACTTCAGAGTGCTTTATCATAAAAGTATTTGGCTTGTAATTGTTGCTGTTAAACTTGCCATCTCATCTTTCATACTATAGCTGCATCTGGTATTTCTGCTACCTAAACCTTTACAGTCTCAGATTAACTTATTTATAAGTCATTGGCATATGTTCTCTGGAACGTATCCTGTAAACTAAAGATTTGGCCCATCCAGGGGGGAATTCCTTGGGATGGGAGGATATAATGCTATTCATCCAAGCCTCTCGCTGGGACATCTTTGTTAGATATGCTAATTTGTAAAGTCTAGAAAATTTTATACTCAATCTATCGTGTGTGCATTTTGGCATTCCGTCTTGGCAAAGCAGTGCACCATGAGGATCCTTATTAAATACCAAGGTAGAAACCATTTATCCCTTAACCATGTCCAGCTCTTAATTTTTAAGACCAAGGGAAAGGCATCAGAAACTTGGTGAGATGAGTTCCATGATAGGAATGTTGCTATCAACAGCTACAGACTGTTCAGAAGACACAGGGGAGGAAAGAAAGGTGGGAGAGGTTGCCTTCCGCATCAAGAAACGGATATGCTGTGAGCTGTGCCTGAGGAATAGCTCTGAGCACGTTGAAAGCTTGTGGGTAAGAATTTGAGACAGGAGTAACAAGGGGAACCTGTTTGAGACAGGAGTAACAAGGGGAACCCCCCCTGTCAAGGGGACCCTACTGACGAAGCCTTCTTGCTGCAGCTGCAGGAGGCATCATGCTCACAGGCTCTTGTGCTCCCGGGGTGTAGCTGTCGTCGCATTGGTCAGAGGGACGGGACCACGCTCAGCCTAAGAACGATTGATTGCTCAGATAACATCAGTCTCAGAGGCCGTGGGATTTATAAGACAGCAAGCAGTCGGCCACAGTCTAAGATGGTCACAGGTTCTTCGTTACAAGGCAGTGTGTAACTTTCTGACCCAACAGGCTGATGCCACAGAGTTTATTTTGCTTTTCTGACCTATCTCCTTTACTTATTTCTGCTGCAATGCAGATCCTTTTGTCCAATAAGGTCTTATTACATGTACACACATATGTCTCTATTGTAACATCTAAACACAGCTTATTCTGTTACAATCACATTACTGCATTACTACACTATAAAACCCTTCATCATCTTATCTAAGGCAGTTTCTTACTTACTTAAGGCATATTCTTATAACTATAGAAACATAGGTTTATGGTTTCTCTGTTCAGTGTCTGCGTACCTTGCTTTCACATCAATCTAGACTTCTTCCAAGGCTGCAAATCAAACCCTCTTGAGTCTGTGAAGATTTCTATCTTTCTGATTCCCACACCAGGAGGCTTTAACCACCCCGACATCTGCTGGGAAAGTTGCACAATGAGCTGTAGGCAATCCAAGAGACTCCTGGAAAGTATGGAGGATAACTTCTTAAGTCAGGTAATAGACAGCCTTACCAGAGGGGATGCAATACAGGACTGATGGTCACAAATGTAAGTGAGCTAACTGGGGCTCACTCACAAGGCTGGAGGCAGCCTGGGCCACAGTGATCCTGCAGTGGTAGAGTTCACAATCCTGAGGGATACATGCCATGTGAAGAGCAAAGTAATGACCCTGAATTTTAGGAAAGCAAACTTCCAGATGTTCAAGGATCTAGTGAATAGGCACTAATGAGAAACTGTCTTCAGGATAAGGGAGCAGAACAGACCTGGCAGATCTTCAATGATGCTTTCCACAGAGTCCAAAGGCTCTGGATCCTCAGCTATAAGAACTCAGACAAGAAAGGCTGGCATGGCTGATTTGAGACTTGCTGGTCAAATCAAAGGGCAAGAAGGAAATACACAGACAGTGAAAGCAAGGATAATTATTCTGGGAATAGCATAGAAATGCTGCCTGATTATGTAGGGATGAGGTCAGGAAGGCTGAGATGTGGGCAGAGCTGAACTTGGCAAAGGATGCAAATAGTAACAAGAAGGGCTTCTACAGGTATGTCAGAGAGAAAAGGAAGGTCAGAGTAAATACAGCCCATCGGATTAGCAAGACTGACAAACTGCCAACAAGAAGGCTGAGGTAAGCTTTTTTGCCTCAATCTTCAACAGCAACCTCCCTCCACATCTCTCAAGAGGATGGACAGCAGGATGGGAACTGCGAGGGCCAAGTGTTTCCCACTGTAAGACTTGATCAGGCTCATGACTAGCTGCAGAACCTGAATGTACATAAGTGTTGGACTAGATTACCTCTAAAGGTCCCTTCCAACCCAAACTATTCTATGATTCTATGATTATACTTCTTTTTTCTTTGGGTACTGCAACACTAGCATGTTGCATGGGAATATATTGAATGGAGTTAAACAAAAAATTTCAGTGCCTGAACATGAACAAAGCAGTTCTGAATGCTGTCTCTGCCTATGATGGAAACACAGAAACACGGGGGAAAGCATTCAGTCCATACAAGCAGACTAAAGTTCGTCAAAAGTGAAAAGCCTCAAAACACCCGTGGACCATCAGGTCTCCAGTCACGTGTCCTTCTTCAAATATGCCTGATTGCACACTAATGTAGCCAAAAGCCTCTTTGTCAGAACTGCCATTCAAAACAGGTTTTTCTGATAATAGCAGAACAACAAAAGTTCAGCTAATATAAATCCAAAAACACCACTTCATTTTCATCCCTTACACCTACCTATTATACATTAGAAATCTGCCAGAGATCTCTGTCAAATTGAACTATTGAACTCAAAGTGGCAAAAGGCCCTCCCCAGGCAAGACATTTAAATCATTTTCAAAGTTAATTTCCTGCTCCCAGACGGAGAACAAATCTAATCGGGTCTGCTTCATTCTTCTGACGAAAAGGAAAATGTTGCCTGCATACTCAACAAGGAAAAGTGTCCTAGAAGGCAGCCAGAGAACTGGCTTTGCAGCACCAAAGAAATCTCCTCTGCAAAACAATGCATGAGCATGGGAATTCTGATTTAACTGTCAGATCTTCCTGATCTCCTGCTAACCCTGTTTTATAATGAGATTACGAACTGTTTACAGGCAAGTAGTGCCCATGGGAGACTGAAGAGGATCAGAAATCCACAGTATAGTTACAGGATTATGTTTCAGATGGCTGGCTATGCTTTGTAGAAGACCCACCTCTAGTCCCTCTGAATTCCTGATGACCAAGAATTTTCCCAGGTTCTAAGGATATTTCCATCAAAACTTCTAAAATGAAGGAACAAAACTTCAATAAGAATTGAAAAAACTGAGTAAGATTACTACATGGCTAAAGAGAGTTTGTAGAAGAACAAACAGAAGTGTATATGCGCATGGGAACAAGAGCATGTTTGTGGCACAGCAAGATAAAACAGGGTTAATTCACACCTAGATCACTGTATTATCAAAAGTAGAAGACAGACATTATTAACTTTCTAAACAGAAGAATTGTCGGATTCTATTTCTGCATGCATTCTTACAGCTCCATGGGAAAAAAATGTGCAGAATAGCACCTGAGTTCCTAAGAACTTCTCATTTACTTTGAATTAAATAGTTGTGTAGGGTTGGTATTTTGCTTTGGTTTGAATTGCTTTTGGTAGTTTGGAGGTTTTTGTTGGTTTGGTTTGGTTTAGTATTTTTCCTTCCCCTGCCCTTGGAAACTGCAACAGCAATTCTTCAGCAGCCTTTTTCTTTCCTTTGCATGAACTGTTTGGCTTGGATTTAGTCCGAGACTGGAGAATGGATGGCACACGAAGCAGCCAGGGGACCAGCGGGAAGCTGAGGGGCCACTCTGTGTCAGCCCCAGACCTTGGAAAAGCCGACACAGTGCAAGAAAGGACACCAAATCCACCAGCTTCACCTGCTCTGTAGAGGATACCAACATCAGACATTCACTAGGTGCCTATCCATTTTTCCCTGAGATGCTGCAAGATATTTTGGTTATTTTCCCTGAGACAAAAGCAGGCACCATTTTGTGTCTCCCTGCCACACCATTGGCCACCGTTTTTTTCTTTCCCTGGCATTTTTGTTCCTGGGGGGCGGGAGGGCGGTGTCTCCATGTGGGGTAAGGCTTTGACAATTCAGTACATAGCATTTATTCATTTCTTCCAATGCTCTGTCAATAAACTGTTGGGTTTCTTTCACTGTCATCCACTAATATTTATTTCTTGGCAGGAAGGGATTGCTGAAACCCTTTTCTTTAGAGGAAACAATCATTCTTGAGTGGTTTTCTCCTAAACTTGTCTCTAAACTGAGACAATAACGAAATCACTGTTCGCTTCAGTGGCACAAGATCCAAGCCAAGACTCTCTCTACTCTATCCAGAATATTCTAAATCCTACAGCAGAATTATCATCTAAAAGCATTTTTTTTGTGTGTGTGAATAGCTTGGTGATATAATTTGTTTTCAAAGGTGAATTACAAGGAGTTAAAGGTTTTCATCGTGCCCAATAGTCGTAATTCATATAAGCAAAGTGACACTTCCTTTGGAAAGGCAAATGTTGCATTTTGTGAAAGAATAAAGAAGGTGTTTCCAATTCTAAAAACAATCTTGTCAATTAGAAAGGAATTTATCTACTATTAATTGCCAAAATAACACTGTGTACACTAAGCAGAGTAGTAAAGATAATTGAAGGCAGATTTATTAGCAATTAATCATAAATTACTTAAAAATTTTTGTGCTTTTTAGTGTTGTTTTCTGTTATTACAACAAAAAGTTTAAGCAAAATCATAGCAAAACAATCTATTTTTCCCATTTCCCCCACTTCCTCACAGAAGAAGCACTAATTAGAATGGTGAAATTTTCAAAGATCATTATAGTCTGTGCTGTGTTAGAGAAAGTTAATATTAAGGTGTGTCTGTGGCTTTGCTAAAGATTAATTTACCTCTATACTGAGATCCTATTTTGAGGTTTTCTCACAAAATACCCTGTTCTCAAAGAACAATCTAACAAACATACAAAAGTAAAGGAAAATTACAATTTAGCAGTGGAGTGGGAGTGAAATGGATGCAAAATTTTAATTTGAAAGGACACAGACTGTTTCATTTTGAAAGGAAAGCAATTTTTGGTTAAGAAGTACCTAATAAAGCTTGGAGAGAAACCAGAAATTATTTCTTTTTGAATTTTATTTCTTTGTGAATTTTCAGCACAGACAAGGCTTTCTGGGAAAGTATTGGATTTACTAAAAAAAAAAGGAAATCTTGCATAGTTGGGGAAAAAGGACAGCTCTAAAGCACACAGTTGGAAAAAAGGCAGAAGCCTTGCAGTTGACTTAGTCTGAGCTTAGCTTGATTACCTTAAATAATTAGACAGCTTGAGAGAAAGAGCTGATTGGAACTTGGGGAGAAGAGGGAGGAAAGGGAGGAAGAGGAGGATTCTATTAACCCTAACATGGCACAGAAACTATTGCTTAGGAGACACTGTAAATTAGCTTTAGATATAATGTGGTAAAATTTGTCATGTGCTAAGAAATTACAATTTCTATTGAGTTCATTACATGTAGCATCCATTAGAAATTAAAAATAATGATTATGAAAAATAAAACTATTAAGTGTTGTTCCATGACTCATATTTTGAAGACCATAGGGAAATCTGTTTTACTGCAGCTACACCTGTTTCTCTAGTACAAGATCCTTCTGACAAGTCTTGCTTTACCCACATGTTTAAACTCCCAATCACAGCTGCATCAGCAGCATAACACAAACAAAAAAAATCAAATTTCTGTTAATTTATTAGTGAGTAATTTAATAACATGTAAGGTTATTTATTATGGGGTCTCCTAAAACAGGCTGAAGGCTAGGGGACAGTTTGATAGGGTTCTGGGAGGGCATGCACTTCCACAAAGCATCTTCCAGTTGTGATAGGTTTCATCCTTTATCTGATCAGCTCCTGCAATTGTGTTTCAAAAATCTGTGTGCAAAGCTTGTCTCATATTTAAGAGCAAATACTTCCAAATTTCATCCTTAAAACAAATCTCAGTTGTGATAGGCCCACAAAGAAATACAAAAGCATATTGGGAATAGTGTTTCCAGACATTAATGAATTATTAAGAGAAACTTCAAACATGGCTGAGTGCTAGAATTACACAGTAAAATTTATCTGTCCTTTTCATCTATTGTATCCAACTTTAGAAAAGTTGGCATCAGTGACACTCCTTACTATGGATCTTCAATTACACCTTTGAAAGTTAAAATAACTGTGCCAATACTGAGTCATGAGAAAAGGAACCAAATAATGAAAGAAAAACATTTTGTAGAAGCCCTAGAGCCCTCAGACACAGTCACAGCTCTGTAAACATAGGCAAGTTTTTTTTTATTTTTCCATTGTTTGTATTTAATGACCAATGGCCATATTTAAATGGTTTTGAGTTCAGATAACTGGATGAGATACAAAATCTGTATTTAGATCTAAATCTGCTTCATAACAGGTGAGGTCTTCATTGGTTATGCTTAGAAGCAAATAATGCTCAGACTACACTTCTGGCAGACATGCTTGTAGTCAATTTGATGAACAAAGCCATCAGAAGATGTACAGCATAAATTAGCAAAGAGCTGAGAAAAACATGAATGATGTCTTCAGAAACTTCATTCAAAGTCTTAAAAACAGGGTCTAAGAATGGCAAATACAGAAGTTAATTTTTTGAATTATTTTTGCAATCATTAGTACTGTTATTTTATTTTAAAAATATGTTATATTATATAAATCTAGCAAGTCATGAAGGAAATAAACATTGTATCTTTATTTTCTCAATTAAGTTTTCCTTGTAATAGACTGGGAGAACACATCTGTCAATGTCACAGTTCGCATATGGTCTCTGAATCGTACAGTTGTTCCATACAGTACTCTAATTCTTTTTTCCATTTTAAGCTTTTAGTCACTGTCAGTGATTCATTGAAACTTGATCATGTTTTAATTTAGAAAAAAAAGACTATGAACTTGTCTGAATTCAAAATGACCCATACTGCTGCTTTATGTACTTACAACATTGCTTACATTTTCTGTGGGTTAATCAAGCAAATTTCATGAGCACTCTGATATAATTAATCCAACAGGGCATGGTAGTTTAGTAACTGAATATCAGCCACTGCCAGAAGGGCTGAATTCTAAATAAACCTGCTTACAGTGGAGTTAGGGTGGGTCCTGTCTTCTGTTTGTAAAACATGGAAGGAAAACATATGCAAGTAGAGTCTCAACAGTAAATGTGTGATTCCGCTATAGTGCATAAACAGAGATCCACCAGGTCATTTTTCAAATGGCAGTACTTTTTAAAATTTCCATCTCTTTGGAAAATGATCCATGTAGGATACCGGCTACATGGAAAGATGAGAAAAACAAAAATACATTCTATTTGGAGACAGGAGAGCAAGCATGCCAAAGAAGGTAAAGAGGCATGCCACAAATACACAATAATTGTAAATTTAACATCCACACAATTTTTACCCCTTCTCACTTAAGATTGATATTATGATCTTTTCTATTTCTCTTGAACCCCAAGAACAGGTCTTTATTCACATGTGCTCGCATGTGCTATATCAGTTGAGGAAGAACAATTATGAGTGTAAATGAAGCCAATCAATTTGAAGCAGGTACAAGAGCAAGTACACAAGCAAAATCAGTGCAGAAACCACTGGTCTTTTGGACACAGATTTGTATCTTGCAAATCCAACTATAAAATGCTGCACAAAAGCTCATTCCTCTTTCAGATATTCCAGAAATTCCCATGACACTCACAGAATGAATTTAGGTATGGAAATAATTTTCTTCTACCTAACTGGGTTTTGAAATAGTTGCTTTTAAAAGTAAAAGCTAGGACTATTTCAGACCAGTGTTTCTGAAAGAAAAAGCTATTTCTAAGCATAAATCCTGCAAGGAATATTCTGTTGACAGTGGTTATTTTACCACTCAATTCTAAAATTGTTAAGTTCAAAGTAGTTCTATGTAATAACTTCAGAAAACCTGAAATAAAGAAACAAACAAGGTTAAAGGGCTTATTGAGGGTATGATATAAGATGGCAGTATTTTACAGCATTCCTTTAGTAAAGTCACTTCATATGTTTGTTTTCTTTAAGCTGGGGCAGAACATTCAAGCCATTCTCTGCCATAAGCAGCCATCTGTCACATCACTGTCTTTCATATTTTCTTTCATTTCTGTGTGATAGCATGCATTGACTGAACACATGGCCTAGAATGTGGGCAAATGTCTCCCCTGGCTAATATGAACTACTAAAGGGTGTTTGCTGGTGTAAATCATTACACCTCTCATCCTTCCTTCAAGCAATCAGCTGTTAGCTCAGGAAACCCTCAGAGAAGGATCCAGTTCTATGGGGTCTCCCTCATTACTCTCTGTAAGCCAAACTGGCCAAGGCAGTAGTTAATCTGACTGGTCTTAATCTTTTTGCAGGCAAGGACAAAGGTCATTCTGCTTTTCATCTAAGTACAACTATTAAAAATTATAGCCCTACTGAACTGGATGAATCCAGAAGGCAGGTGTGGAAGAACAAAAAGTCATTAAAGGTTTTCAATATTTTACCGTGTGCCTTAAGTGTTATGCAATAGTCTTAATTAAGGAGAATATTGAGGAGAGATGACTAAGTAACAGTGGGGTTAACAGGTGGACACTCTAAACTGCAATACCAAAAACAAGTAGAGGAAGTTCAATCTGCTGCCATATTTTTATTTAACACAGATGACACTGGGTCAGATGAAAGAATAGGGTTTTTAAACCAACACAGATCTGGTGGTAACCTTGATAAGAAGAAGGAATAGTAGGGAAGAAAGAAAACCATTCCTTACTGGGAGGGGGGAATTCCATCTTTCACTACAAGTGTTTTCTTAGAAGGGTATGTCCCTTCCTGACTTCTACTGGTGCAGAATGGTGCAGACCACTGTTAGTGAAAAAAAGTATTTGTTCAGCCTTTCTTGTCCAAAACAACTACACTCTTTTTGACTCATTCATATCAGATTTTGATCACCTTTTGCATATTTGTGAAAATTCAGCACATGCAAAAGTGACTCAAAAAGGTAGCACAAAGTACTGGGCTTGAAAGAAGCCATATTTATTGGTTTGTTTCCAGGATTCTTTGAACTGCATCACTTCCTATCAGCATTATCGTGGAGATTCACATTAGCAGAGAGCAGGCTTAGGGATTCTCAAGTCAGATCTCTTGGAGAGGAGTGTTGCACTTCTGTTATGTTGGGGTTTGGTCACAAACAGATATGTCATGGCATACTCCTAATAAACCCATATATGAGAACAACATAATTAAATTAACTAGATAGGATCACAAGGCACACAGATAGCTTATTTTTACACTTTAGGAGTAGGTTTTATTTATACACCAACAGAAGAAACATCATTTCCTTCAGGTTTTTATATTACTACAATATATCCGGTGCTGGGTACTTTCCTGGACAGCTGTTACGAGAGTTTGTTACATCACTTGCCCAAGTATTTTAAACTGCAGGTAACAAAAATTATAATTCAATAATTATGTAATCAAAGACAACTTAGTAACTACAGGGTTACTTAGTAACTACTTAGTCCCTGTCAGTTATAGGTGGTAATTTTCTTCACATAAAATATACAGAGCCAGACTTGCCTATTAATACTATAGTCTTCAGCATGCTTGTGTGATTTCAGTAGTGATCATTCTTACTGAGTGCTTGAGGCTCTAAAGTGCAGCAAAGAAATGACTGGAAACCTTGTTGCATCCCAGACAAACTAATGTGGCAGCCCCAAAATATGACTACAAACTTTGAAAGTCTACAGACGGTTGCAGATTCTTCCCTGTGTTCCCTAAGAGTCTTTCAAGACACTGATGCTTTTTGCCTTATCTTCTCCAATGCTTTAACCTTCAAGAAAATTTTTAAAAGTCAGAGTTTTGTTTGCAGTTGTTTCAAGAGCAAGTTCATTCACTGATGGGATAGAGCTGAACTGTCCCTGCCCACACCTGGATACAAGGAACATTGACTTCCCACATCTGAATCATTTTAGCAAAACCATGGGCCAGTTTATAATGTTAATTAACCTTTTTGACCAGCTTGCTCACAGCAAGGCAATTAGAAGCACAAGTTAGTGGTTGATTCATTTTGATTTATTTGATAGGTTCTGCTGCTTTTACAGAGAAATTGCAAAGTCCCTATATACAGGACTCAGCTTCCAGAGAAAAATGAACCTGACATTCCGAGGTTTTTACTCACTGCAGTCACCTTCCTTTTTGTGCTTTTTCTTAGGGCCATGTCATAGTCTTAAAACAGGGTGCGTCCTTCATCCTCTTTCTTAAAGATTTTTTAAATATTTTGGGGGAGGGAGGGGGGCAGGTTGGGGTGTTAAACTGCTCCTGTTTTGCCTGCCCAAAGTAGAAAAAGCAGAATCTTCCCTCTACAACTGTCTTTATTCACCTCTGTCTTCAGCCGTGACATATACCTACCTACATTTTGATGTGGAACCTTATAATCTCTTCTACAAAATCAGTCTTCTAAACTTTGGCATGCTTAAACCCATACATACACCCTTCCCTACCCCATGTCCCCAATTTTAAGTGTATTTAAGCCATGAATAATGGCAAGAAATTGAAAGATTTAGGCAAAATGGCAATATTTTTAAAGTGTCAGTTTCCTGTTTGCTCAGAGGTCAAAAAATATTCCTTACGCCCTCACACCTACAATATATTCCTTACACCTATTATGACCTCTGAGCCTAACAGAGTTACTTCCTAGACTCTGAATAAAATGTATCTAAGGTAATTGCATGGCAGTAATTAGAAAACCAATTCTGCTTTCCTACTGCTATCTTCCAATTCTCCTGTTGGTCTTATTTTCCTTCCATTGATCTCTCACAAAGTGGCAGATCTAGTTTAAAGTCTTCCTGTTAATATTGATGGCAAAACCAAAACTGTTTTCCCTGGTAAATGGCTAGTTTGCTTTGCCTATAGGGGAAAGACCAGCAAATGGATGGAGTCCATTTTTTCATATACCCATGTTTGTGAATGGGTCTTCTTTTTGCATGTGATGCTGTGATATAAAATCAGTAGAAAAACAATCAGTTCCTTACAGGTAGCTGTTTTTTTCTGAGTGCTTGGTTGAGAGTAGATGTACAATGAATATACAGTGCTGGGCAGAGGTATTAAGATTCATCTCTTTTTTTTCTATTTTAAGAGTTCTGCAGGATTGGGAAGCTAATTTCCCTCTCACCAGCCACTTATTTGCTTAGAAATGAGTAAAGGAGAACTGCCATAGGTACAATTAAGTTGATTGTTGTTTGTTTTGGTTTTTTTTTTAAAGGAAGCACCCTTAGTCCAAATTCCTCAAACTATCAATGTGCCTTCCTCACTTAGAAATCAGTAGAAATTAGATACTTGAATAACTGGAGATGATGCCTGCCTGGCACTAATTTCAGTAATTTTAAGCCTTTCCAGAATGAGTATTTAAGCTCCGAAATGTGGCATTCTCACTATTTCTCTATTAGAATCATAGACTTGTATTATAATTCAGGTATGAAAGGACCTGAGTAGGTCTCTAGTTTAACCTTCCACTCAAAACAGACCCAGACATGGGATCAGACCAGGTTGTTTAGGGATTTACCTAGTCTGGTCTTGAAAATCACCAAGGAAAGAGGTTACATAACATCGCTGGGCAATTTGCTATACTGCTGGGCTATCCTCATGAGGAAAAAGCTTCTCCTTATAAACAATTTAAACTTATCTTTCAATTTACAGTTTTACCTCTCATCCTCCCACCAGGAAGCACTGTGGAGAGCCTGTGGCCTCAACAGCCTCCATGTAAGGACTAGGGTCTGCTCTTTTGTTCCCCTGAAGCTGAACAATCCTCTGTTCATCTCCAGGCTGAACAATCCCAGCTTTCTCAGCCTTTCCTCACAGGGTGAGTGTTCAGCCCCCCAAACATTTTGGCAGCCTCAGCTAACTCATCCTAATTTGTTGAGGTCTTTCTTGTACTGAGGGCCTAAAATTGGATGTTGTGTTATAGAATCATAGAACATGCTGAGTTGGAAGGGACTCATCAGGATCATCAAGTCCAACTCCTGGTACTGCACAGGATACCTCAAAAGTTACACCATGTGCTTAAAAGTATTGTCCAAATGCTTCTTGAACTCTCTCAGGCTTGGTGCTGTGATCGCTTCCTTGGGGAGCCTGTTCCAGTGTCCAACCACCCTCTGGATGCAAAACCTCTTCCTAATATCCAGCCTAAACCTCACCTGACTCGGCTTCCTGCCATTTCCATGAATCCTGTCAGTCGTCATGAGAATGAAGACATCAGTACCTGCACCTCCACTTCTCTATATGAGTGTGTTAGACCCCAGTGAGGTCTCCCCTCAGCCTCCTCCAGGCTGAACAGATCAAGTGATCTCAGCTGCTCCTCATAAAGCTTCACCTCCAGACCCTTCACCATCCTCGTGACCTCCTTTGGACACTCTCTAATAGCTTAATGTCTTTCCTATATTGTGGTGACCAAAATACACACAGTGTTCAAGGTGTGGCCACACCAGTGCAGGGTAGAACAAGGTTTAACAAGTGCCAAGACAAGGAGGGTAGTCTCTTCCCTCTGTCTACTGGCCATGATCCTCTTAGTGTATGCTGTGACACTGTTGGCCATCTTTGCTGCCAGGGCATACTGCTGGCTCGTGTGCCACTGTTCAGAGCTCAACAGCTTTAAGCAGAGCCTGCTCCCCAAGCAGATCCAGCTTGTACCATTGCAGAAGGTTCTTCCTTCTCAGGTGAATGCTTTCATCTTTCCTTTAATCGTATGAGATTCTTGTGGCCCACTGCTCCACCCTGTCTGGTACCCTCTGAATGACAGCTCTGTCACTGATGGCAATCCAGAAACTTATCTGAGGTATTTAAAGAAGGATTTGTCTGCTGACCCAGCAAGAATATCAGGTTTCTGACCACAGACTCCTACCACAATGCCACCAATCATCTCTCCTCTGGTCTTGACCAGCGAGCTCTCCCTCAGCCTGTTGTCTGTCCTATACAAGAGCTCCCCATAAGTAAGCTGCTATTTCATGCAGAGAGTACCTCCTCCAGCCCCCCTTCTTCTGACAATATTTCCTGTTCATTGCAGGTATCCAGCTGCAAGCTGTCCCAGCATGTCTCAGTCCTCCTCTGCATTTCTGTTGGCAAACAGGCACTCACCACATTTTGTCAGGTGGATCCCACTGCTCTCATCTCAGGCTGTAGGGCTTTTTGTGTTTGTAAAAACCAGTACCCCATCTAAGACATAACTTTTCCACAATGTTTTGACCTACAGGATTGGCATAAACCCCCATGCCCCCAACCCTTCCCTTAGATCAAGGAAGCACCTCCAGGGCTCCCACTGCCCATGGGCTCTCCCCAGGAGCCTGCAGCCCTTCCTGATATCCTCAGGATCTCCCATGGACAGATTGCTGGTGATGCTCATCCACATGGATGAGCAGCAGAGAAGCCAGTTAGCAACAATGAGAAAAAGGGGAAATTAAGAAAAGTGAATGTGTTTTTATAGGAATTTCTTAAAATGCCTTGTTTGAAGATTCATTGAGTGGCGAGATTTCACTTTCAGAAAAATATCATCGGTTTGAAAAAAACCAGTTGTGGCTTTTCCATCTTCATGGTCTCTTCTCTCACATAACAAACAATCAGATAACAGGAAAAGGCCTCAAGTTGTGCCAGGGGAGGTTTAGTTTGGAAATTAGGAAACGTTTCTTCTCTGGAAGGTTGTCAAGCACTGGAAGAGGTCGCTCAGGGAAGTTGTTTAAATACCCCAGAGGTATTTTAAATACATGTAGATTAGGAACACGGTTTAGCAGTAGACTTGGCAGTGCTAAGTTTCCATTGGACCCAACGATCTTAAAAGGTCTTTTCCAACTTAAATATGATTCTATGATGCCTAAGGAAAAAAAATTAGAGCATTTAAGAGATTCCAAATCTGGCCTCAGTTCTGTTTTCAAGTTCATGGGGTGTAAACCCAAAGACACTTCATCTAGGAAATGCATTTTTAATCAAGGTGAAGGTTCTCCTCAGTGAAACCTTTTTATTTAATATGTAGCTCTTCTGGCTTTAGATGAGTGTTACTGAAAGCAAAAAGTGATTCATTACAGCCATTCCCACGTTTTTTCAGTGCCTTTTTTTGATCCTCAGCTTTATCAAGGCCTTTCACATGTCATGCTGATGTTTACAGAATAGCCAAGGAGCATCTCTATTTTTAGTCAAGGTTCTCCTTTAAAACACCTTGCCGGTATAATGTGTCTGTGTTTGATTATCTAATCTATGAGCAGATCAATCCTCTCAGGAAAAAATGTTAACTTGCTCCCAGGAGGCCAGAATAGCTGTTATACAGACATTTATCTGCATTCATCTCTCTTTTTGCATATTCGTCGTCCTGGTAAAATAGATTTCTTGGCAGCAGAAAATACTTTGTATTTATATCCTAGTTTCCATCCATGGATCTCAAAGCACTTTTCCAATATTAACAAAGATAATTGTTAATTGAAACAAATTAATCATCCAAACAAATATGACTATCAGTATTTTTTGGGTAGGGAAGTCAAAGTACAGGAAGCATAGATGACTGACTCAAGGTCATATTGGAGACAAACAAGAAGATTAAGATGTGAAAAAAAGGCTGTTAGAATTGTTAGATCATCTTCAATTCTAAGCTGTACGTTAGATAGGATAGAAAAATTATTCGTATTGTCACAAATACTTTGGTATTTGAATTAAAATAAGCAAACCACTAATCAATTTATATTAAACCTTTTTTTGGGGAAAAATGAAAGTATATCGAGGTACAAAATGACCTTTCTCAAAGCATTATTCAAACATGTGTCCTTAGCACACATCCTATAAGGAGACTAAGAAGCTAACACCAAGATTTATGTCCCATCATCATCATCACTAGCGTATGCAATCTGTGCACTGCAAATATTTATGTACCTACTGGTAGACAGAGATGAAGCAACTCTAACATCAATATTAGTACACAAAACTAGGAGCTATACTTCAAACATGAGTGGGAGGTTTTTAAATTAAGTATTTGGTGTTTGTTACATGGCAAGGCCTGATGTCTCAAGGGAAACTCACAGAACACTCATAAAAGAAACACACACCAAAAAAAAAAAAAGTGTGTGTGGGAGAGACAGAGCAGGAGAGGGAGACAGAGAGAGAATGCTTGGCCTCCAGCTACAGCTCCAACAGAGAGGAATTGTCCCTTTGGTCCACTGCCATGTATGACAGCCTTGTACACTTATTCTGGATATTCCAAACCGTTTCAAATATGACTACATACTTGTATTTAGGCAATCTCAACTGCCACATCCCTGTTTATCCTTCTCACATAACTCAACAGTGACGTATAGGTGCCTGTAACAATACAGACACTAATGCAAATAGCTATTAAATCAGATGCTTCCCATTTAGCAAGAATACTTCTTTATCAAGTACAAGATAAAAAAATGAAATCCACTGCTAGACATCCCTGCAGAATCCTAGTAGCCAAACTGTATTTCATGATGGTTATTAAAACAGGTTTGTGATGTTCTTCTAAATCTCTGTCAACCATGTCATTATCCTTTAATTCAGCTAACAAAAATGAAATTATTTTTCTGAGCCTTGTATCTGATAAACAGAAAAGTTCCGAACTTGAATCAATATGCTCTCTGCTACTATAACCACCATACTGGGGTTATAAAGGAAAGAAGCCTTCTATTTTTCACTGTCCTTGTTCATGCAGTAGCCAGTGTGCTGATTAGAAAGCAGATCATGCGTTCCTTGGCATTTACCCAGTTGCTGTCTGGACTGAAAGGTTATAGAAGCACACATACCATGGCTCTGCAAAAATTAGAAAGGCCAGCAAGTCACATATCCTCAGTGTCTGAGGCAGAGAAAATACTGCTCCCTTCTTAGAGCTTCTTTTCACCTTCAGTCTTCTGAGGGGGTGTCAGACATAAGGTATCAACCTTGCATTAGCAACTTTGGAGATTGACAGTTTTGTTCATTTTCTTTGTCAGACTCTTAAGTGCAATGTAGCAGACAGCATATGAGATTACTTCTCACTTACCATGCGTACCAGAATTTCCACCTGGAAACCTAGCCCCGCCTTTCTAGTCAATTCTCATAAAATGCAAAAAAAAATTAAACCTTGAGACAAGAGCTAAAATTCAATTCAAACTGATAAAGTTAATTTTTTGGATTAATGTTTCTTCAATGAGACCATGTTCTCTAGTCATATGTCAATCACAAATGTTCTGATTTACAGGAACCTCCCTGATTAAATAACACAACAGACAATCAGGAAACAAATGTGCTGAAAATGTTATTGCTCAGTTTGTAACAGGGGTCTCCTACACTGTCCTCGGAAAAAAAAATAGATCACAGTCCCAGCATCTTCTATTTTAGTGAGACTCAAAATCCCATAAGTCTGAACTGTCAAAGTAGTTCTTTGGCTCAAAGTGCAAAAAACAATATACATCTATGTATGTCTGCTCAAGCATGGCCTCTTGCAGTTGCACCTAGAGTATCCCAGGCAAATTAGCTCAGCTGTCACAAACAGGGAAGTCAGATCAGACCAGCAGAATCCCTACCTGTACACACCCCACAAGAGCAACAAGTCTGACATGACACTGAAGTTTTTCACAGGATTGAATCCAGACAAAATGGCTGGTTGGAAATAGTAGGGTGGCTTAGGTTTCAGGGGCTTTATATAGCGTGGGATTCATTGTGAGCTGCGTCCTTACTAAGTCCAGACTAGCCAGAATTCAGCAGTCTGGGAGACAGATCATAATTAACTGGTGGAGTTAACCCTTTTTTGCTATTTCACAGTCCCCTTCCTGTACAAAGTCCATCACTGTCAGAATTTCTGCATGCAGTCTGTATCTTCCTTCCTAAACCAGGTTGAGATCTAACAGCGAGGTTAGTCTTATGATCCTAAAATTTTCACCCTTAAAAATCCTTTTCAATCCCCTGCATTTGTTCCAAACCACCTTGGTATTTCTATATAGCCCCCTAATATCTCCTCTATCTGTATAAGGTCTGTTGCTGATTTGATCAGTCAAGCACTTGGCTTATATCTGGGCACTGCCAGGATTCATAGCCTAAGGACTGTTGTGTCTGCCTTACCTTTAGCATCAGATCTGGAGGGTATATAAAATCCTCTCTCATTCCAACTTCTTAAAAAAAACCATTAAAATCTTGATACAAGTGGTCACAAATGCTGAGGTCTGTGATCTTTGTGTTTACTGTATTAAAACCTATGCAGGGACTGGGCACTGAACACTGATCCCAGGAATTTTGGATGTCCACAGCATCAGAATGTACATCAGTAGAGATAGTTACTTCCCAGGAAGACATTTAGAAATGTTTGGTCACTGTACTAACACACAATCCATAACAGTTTGATTTCTTTATGTCGTGGGCATGACAAAGAAAATTGAACGCATTTTCTTGGATGAACTTAATAGAGTTTCCTTATCACCTTTAAACTTGGCTTAAAAGATGATACAGCAACTTTCAGGTAGA
Organism: Irena cyanogastra; assembly: GCA_013397155.1. Classification (NCBI taxonomy): domain Eukaryota; kingdom Metazoa; phylum Chordata; class Aves; order Passeriformes; family Irenidae; genus Irena; species Irena cyanogastra. The sequence goes on along the minus strand of VWZV01002304.1, from coordinate 159,025 downwards.
AAAGGAAGGGCTAAAAAGCATGTAATTCAGCTCACAATGGATTTTACAGGCCTCAATGGAATTAATTACTGAGAACTTGCACATGTAGTAATTAATTTCATGCAATTCAGCACCATCTGCAGATGCATTATTTCCTTTCAAAGCTACTATAATTCGATGTAAAAGAGAAATTGTTAGGAGTTTTTAGGCAGCAAAAGCTTTTGTATCTTGTTTATGCCAAAGAAATTAGATAAGGAAATTAAATATTGTTTGAAAAACATAACCTTTTTTCCCATTAAAGAGAAAATACCTCTCAATTGTCAGTAAGGGAACTGCTTGCAATTACAGAGATTTGGGGAAAAGAAAGGACTTTGATTTAGGACTGGTTTTCTTGTTTAAAAAAATAGTTGTGGGTTTTTTGGCAGCAATCACTTATTGTTTGCAGGTAAATTGTGCTATTGTATCAACCTTTGTACCAACCGCAAGCCAAATCTATTGAATATACATCCCTCTGTTGAAGTATATGCCAAAATTACTTTATATCATTTGCTTTTAAGATATATAAAAATCTTTAACTAATTTTCTCTTCATTAGCATGTATATAATGTGGTCTGGAACAGAAAACAATTGAGTGCAGCAGATGACATAAGCTGGTTTTCTCATAATCGAGGATGGGGAGAGTGCGTCTTTTTTAACTACTATTGAGGTTTCACATGTACTGAGAAGGAAATGTCATCAACCAAAATAAATTTAAATTAGACAGTGTCCTGAAGCATTGAAGAGTATCCCTCAGTTGCGTCTTTAAAGTCTGCAGACTTTAATGCCAGAAATACTGTTAAAGAGCGTATTAGAACAATGTACTCTGTGTATCAGCTGAACCATCAGTTTTGTGCTGGAAACTCTGGAAAAATCAATTCTGACTTTTTTCAGGCATTCATGTAGCACCTAACACAAGGGCAGATTCTGCTGTAATACTGTGACTGGGAAAGAGTATGTATTTGGGAGGGAGAGGCTATCCACATAGCACAGTTTTTGTTCTGTGATGTGTTAGGCAGCATGCAGTGCTCTTTGGCGATAATAATAATGAATAGGTTACAGCCCCATCAATCTATGCCCATTTAACACAAAGTCACATTATCACAGAAGGGTTCCTGTTTCAAAAAAAATGCAATTATTATTTGCATTTGTTAGCACTCACAATATTCAGCTTCAGCTGAGAGCTTGTTTTTTGTACAAAACAAACTCTGTGGTAATAGAGAGTTGAAAGCACTAGTCTTATAATTGCAAGAAGAGGCACAAGGCCAGTCAGGTTCTGTATCTTTTCCTCCTGCTGATGGAAGCCTGGGCATAGTTTCCCTGCCTGAAAAATACCCATTGATGTCTTGTGTCTAACAAGCAAACTAGATAACAGCATTAAAATTGCATTTGGAGCTAAAGAAGATGCCATCATGATAGTCACATTACAAGAATAGTATAGGGCAATACAGATAATTGATTTTAGAGCAATCACTTACCAAAGCAAGAAGCTGTGAACAAGCAAAAACTCTTTCCAATGCACTTTACAAAGAAAACATGAAGACTTGCAGACAACAAATCTATAGTCTTCCTACAACAACCACTTTTAAACAAGCTGGGTATCTTTACCTAGAGAAGCAAAGATGGTGAACCATTGAGCAATTACAGAGAGGTGTCCTTATTTTTGGATCCAGCTTTTTGGGTATGTACTGAAATTGAAATAGGGCTTGCATTTGGATATGTAAAGTCCCCAGTCCTTAAAAAAGGAACCCAAAGAGGGCAATAAGGTTTTCTGAAAAGGTCCTTGAAATCACACTTTTAAATATGCCAGAGGAATTGATTATTTTTATACTGTTCTTACCGTCATTGCCTTCACTGATAAGAAAAGAGACAAATGGTTTGAGGGAGGGAAGACAAGAGAGATTCGCTCATTCTGCAGCCTTAAGATTTCCTCAGGCTTGGATTGACTGTCATTTCCTGATCTTTATGTGATGTTTATCACAGCAGGTTATCACCGCCATTTAATGTCTTATATATTCTTAATGAATATTGTCATTCTCCTTTACTATGATAAAAGGGCAGAGTCATGTAGTAAAGGCAGAAAACATCACAGATTTAATACATTTGCATAGAAAGATCTTCATGCTATGACAGAAAAGGCTCAGAATGTATGCAGTCTGATGATTAAATTGGGAATTGCCAAAACAAGCAAACAAAAACATCTTGCAAATCATTCTTCCTCCAGACAGATTTAAGATTATGATCTCCCAGTTCTTGGTGCTGCTGTACATGTACAAGCAATTCAACCTCATCAAAATCTTGATTTAGAGGGCTTAAATTTAACCCATTGCTCACTTTTTTGACTGAAGCAAAATTATTTAGACCACTGAAATGTTACCATTATTTCTGGATGACCTTAAACAACTGATGCAATAAATTCATAGTTACTTAGTAAAGCTTCCATTTTAGTTAAATGGTGTTCAACTTGCTCATTTTTGTTAACACCTTGTGGACTGTGTGGGTTCTTTTTTATGATGTAATGAATTATCCATTATTAATATTATGAAACTGTTTCTTATGGAACTGTGTCTTTGAAATATTTAAGGTGTTATAATTATAAACCCATGACATGATGACATGTATCCTCTGTTGTAATAAATGATATCACAGCTTTTTCCACTTACTTAAAAGCTGTCTTATGGAGGCCTGAACCTAGGACAAACGTGTGGGGGTTACATGGCTCGTCACTATAAATGTGGACACAACAGTTAATTGTGCAGTAAATGAGGTATACAAACCTTTGACTGTCACATATCCTTGAAGACTGATTCTTTTGGTCTCTGGATGCTTTAAATGGTCATATTTTTCTCAGCTCATAGCCTTATTACAAACGAAATCTCTCTGTAATATCTACTTTTTCAGCCAAAAAAAAAATCAGTCTAAGATAGAAGTGAGAAGGTAGAAATTTTTATCGGTCTAATGGTACATAGAAGTACATTAAAGAAATAAACACACAGAAACAAGTGTGTGAGAAGATTAGCAATACACAAAGGACTTGAAATCTCTGAAGAGGCTTATGTAGTATGCTTGCTCTTCTTATGTGAGCTATACCCCGTTACCACATATCTGATTCAGACTTCTAAGTATGTGCTCCATAAGGCCTTCCTCTCCACTTCCCTAAAGCAACAGACACAAGAAGATGAAATAAAGCTAGATTTTATGTTTTAACATCCTTCTTCTCTCCATTAAAAGTTCTTCCACATCACTTTATACTGTAAATGCAGTCACGGCTTGGCACAAAGAACTCTTTTGTAGCAGTTCCAGTAGAAAAAAGTATCCTGTATGCAAATATTTATATACGGTAGACTCTGATATCTTCCCTGAAAATTTTTCCCAAAATAAGTGAAACACTTTGCATTAAATGAAATAACAGCTATTTTTTAAATATTCAGGCTTCAAAGAAGAGATAAATATTTATACAAGAGCATAGGAATATCATGTTTTAGTGATACTCCAATCATAATAATTGCTACTTCATCTCATTTCTCCATATCACTGCAATTCTATTTTCTAGATAGCAGCTGCTGAAAAAACAAAGACATTCAATATCAGGTGTCAATATTATCAAAATTTAATTCTGCTGACAATAAGGTCATAAGACACACTGCTCCATTGTCGTCTTTTCAGCTGGGGTACAGTTGACTTTCTTCCTACTAGCTGGTACAGTACTGTTTTTTGGATTTAGGAGAATAAGGGTAAAAACACACTGATGTTTAGTTGTTGCTGAACGGAGCTTGCTCTAATTCAAGAGCTTTTCAGTTTCCCATGCTCTGCCAGTGAAGAGGTGGACAAGAAGCTGTGAGGGAGCACAGGAGGGAGGGATGATCTGGACTGGCCAAAGGGATATTCCATTTCAGGCAATGCCATACCCAGCACATAAACCAGAGGACATGTCTGGGAGCTGCTGGTCACTGCTTGGGAGCGGCATCAGTCAGTGGCAGTGAGCAACTGTATTGTTCACCACCTGTCTTTTTGTTCCTCTTTCTCGTTTTACTTTTATCATTATTATTTACTTTGTTTCAATTATTAAACTGTTCTTATCTCCACCTGTTGGTTTTATCATTTTTCAATTCTCCTCTCTATTCCCATGGAGGGGAGGGAAGAGTGAGCAAGTGGCTGTATGGTACTTAATTGCTGCCAGGATATAAACCGTGACATCTATCTTCTAGCTTTATATAAGTATATGGGTATTCCTTATATTTAGGAATTAGTCATAGAAAGGTGATAGAAATTATATGCTTATTTTTAATATATTTCAATTTTTAAAAGTAAAAATACTTGTAATCCTAATGGGTTATGTAAAGTTATAGATAGAAAAATAAACAAAGAGAAGCTAATATGTCTAAAATCTATATCCTTAAGAAAGTGAGATAATATAATAGCCTTCTCAAAATGCTTTAGATACTGTATTTGCTATATGGTCTATTTCTTTTAAATTTCATAGATTTTGACTCAAATTTCACCTTGCACATGATATTGAAATAATCTTTTAGTTGATCTTGTCACACTTTATGGACACACCGCACAGCAAAAGAAGATGCCTACAAGTTGTTTAGGACTTTAGATAATGAAGTTACCCATGAACACTTTTAAACCAGGGAATGTACTTTTATTTGTCTCATGGGTTAGGCTATTGCTGTGGCAATACCTGACATCAGTGTTGCATTTAAGTTTAGTGGCAAAAGGAAATCAAGTTTCCCATGTCATAGAAAAATAGGCAGTAGTTGACAATTCTCCTGGGAAAAGGAGCTCTGATGTTCTCAACTTTACCCAAAGTCTGTTTCAATCCACCTCAGATCATCAGGTGAAGGAGGTCAGTGCAGATAAAGTACACTGCTCTTTCCAATGGCACACAAGAGAAAGGTAGCCAGCAAAACATCCCCAGTAGCTGCTGATTCTTATAACATGGGAGAATTCACAACTAAGTCCAGTGAAAAAAGTCCTCATCATATTGTTGACAAAAGAATATTCTAATGATCCTAGAACATAAAACTGAGAGTTTGCAAACTAGTGTGATAATTTAGATACTTAAAGTAATGCTAGCTTTAAAAAGCTTTGCATCCAGCCTTATTCAATAATTCCATTTGTGACCAAAAATGACAGAGGAGCATGGGATTTTTTTAAGCTAACAGGCTGGTGGGAATGTGTGCATTTTGGAGGCTAGGGTTCAGTTCAAAATGGTCTTGACAGAGTAGATAAATAGCCCAGAAAATAATCTAGCATGTGAAAATGGAAACAGGTAACCACAGGCTGCTGGACAGTTTATTAGCTCTTTGGAAACACTTTCTTTGCTGTATCATTCCAGGTCTGTTCAGAAAGAGCACGAGCTTAGTTTTAGGAAACAGAACAATTAGAAAAACTTCAGAGCATCAGATGCATAAAGAATAATCTGTTAAAAAAAAAACCAACAAAATCAACAAAAACACTAAAACAAACAAACAAACAAAAACGAGCCAACACCAAAACAACACCAAAAAAAAACCCAAATCAAAACAAAACTTAAATCTGATGTTGTTTAGCATAAAGTAGGAATGTTTGAGAAAAGAGCTCCAAAAATAGTCTCCAATTCCCTAAAGCTGCAGCAATAAGGAAGAAATTAATCTCTACTCAGCAAGCATAGTTGATATGAGAAAAAAATACCTGAAGTTACAAAGAACAATAATAGAGGTAAGACATGAGTAAAACATTTTATGACCAGAAGTAAATCACTAATAGATGACCATGAGCCTCTGGTGTCTTCATTGTTTGAGGTCTTTAGCAAAAAGTTGAGCAGATCTCAGAAAACAAGAAATGGGGTGAGGGGAAAGGTTATCTTAGGGAAAGGCAGTTGATTAGATGACTTCCTTAGGTCTCTTCCCACTTAGTTTTTTAAGGTATGGCATAATTTTAAATTATGCCCTTCTGTGTATACACTAAACCCTGTTCCCATTCTATCACCTCACTCCTACATATTTTCATCTCATATATTTTCAAGGAAACTTCGGCTTTGCACTGACCAGTTTCATCTTACACATCTTCTTCAGCAACAAAGCAGGGCAACAAAATTTAACTTTTCTTACAGCATCAGAATATAGCAGTTTTCTCTGTATTTCAAAGCCATTCAACCAAGTAACAAGATAACTGGCTTTATTTTTACACCAGACATGCAATTTCTGTGCCTTTCTGAGTCACTGTCACACCAGAGAAATGCCATTCCCAGACACCAGGAGCTTCCTCCCTGCAGAGCACAGCACCAACCAAAGGCTTTATGGGATGCTTAAGATCTTTCTAACCTACCCTGAGGAAGAAATGGCAACTGAAGCAGGGTAGGGATAGAAAACCCTGCACTGCATATCCTTTCCTGGTGCCAGCTGTAGCTTGCTAGCTCGTGGAGAAGAATGATGACCCCAGTTGCACCTCCCATGTGCTGGTGCTGCTGGATGCACCAGCCAAGCACTCATCCTGTCCAGGCACTCTGGGATCTCCATGACTAAGAACTCAATTGCCCCCAGTTTATACACCTGCACATCCTCACCTGGCTGCAGTCTGGCCCTGAGGCATTGAAAGAATGCACATGAGGAACAGAAAATGCAAATACTTCCTCTTTATGACAGGGTATAAATAAACAAGAATGAAAGATTTATAGTATGTTAAACACTGGAGAATTCAACCGCTATAAATATAGTGTACTCTTGAAATTATAGTGACAATTTGGAAGTAATTGAAGGATTCTGTGTGTAAATGTGTCTCTGTATACAGGCAGGTCTGTTCACCCCAAATTGTAGAGAATAAATAACATGAAATACATTTTATACCAAAATGACACTCTAGAGAAAATAGAGAGCAGAAGCAGTATAATGTGACAGAAAAAGACAGACAAAGGACACTGTAAAAATGTTCAGGGGGGAGAAAAGGAGAAACAAGAAAAATAGGACAATGTTCTAAGGAAAAAACCTAGGCTGCAAAAAGGAGAAGCAAGGGTTGGTTGTTGTGGTATGCTAAAACAAAGAGATTCAATGAAAGGGATAGTTGTAACAGTGAGGAAAAATAGAAGGACAAAAGAGAGTAAAGGTAACAGACTAGTATACAGAAAAAAGCAGTTAATATGATGTAAATACAAATAAAACTAGTTCAATGCTAAAAGAGAAGAAGGGAGGACTGAAGAGAGAACTCAGGGTAGACTGGACATTTCTTTCTTTAGGCAAAGAGACTTATGTAAATATGACAAATGAGCAAGTCTACAAAAATTGAAATTTTTTAGGAAACAATGGAGAGGAAAATGAGGTGAAAAGCTTTGCACCAATGTCATAAAAGCCCAGGATTTTTGGAAACAAGAAGGACAGTGGTCAAGGAAGGTGATTCTGTCTCCCTGCTCCAGTCTCATGAGATTCCACCTGCAGTGCTGCATCCAGTCGTGGGGTTCCCAGCACAGAAGGGACATTGATTTTTTTGAGACAATCCAGAGGAGGGTCACCAAGATAATTGGAGGAATGGAGTGTCTTTCTATAAGAAAAGGCTAAAAGACTTGTATTTGTTCAACCTGGAAAAGAGAAGGCTTAGGGGTAACCTAAATGTGGCCTTCCAGTGCCTAGAGGAAGCCTACAAGAAAGATGGAGAAGGACTTTTTACAAGCGCATGCAGTGATAGGACAGGGAAGAATGGCTTCAAACTGAAAGAGAACAAGTTTAGATTAGGCATTAGGAAGAAATTCTTTGCTGTGAGGATCGTGAGGCACTGAAATGTGCTGGCCAGAGAAGCTGTGTATGCCCCATCCGTGGAAGTGTTCAAGACCAGGTTGGATGGAGCTCTGAGTGACCTGGTCTAGAGGACGATGTCCCTGTCCACTGAGGCGTTGGAACTACACAATGTATAAGGTCACTTCCAGCTCAAACCATTCTATAGTGCTATGACTGTATGATGGGGTATGGGAAAAGGAACAGAGCTCACAGCATATACCTGTGAATATCTGAAAGAGTATAATTCATACTGCTAAAGGACTTTCTTTCTCCAGTAATTTTCCATGTGCGCATTCATTACTAGTGGTCCAAGGTAACGTGTACACAGAAGATTAGATGCAGGAGGCCATAGAGCATCCAGAACACTGACATGGGGCTGGTGACATGGCATGACATGACATGACATAGGGCCTACAAGAAATGTTTTCATTTTTAAAAGTAGCACATGGAACACAGGTGCTAATCTTGTCTCATCTAAAATAGCACTAGATAGTTAGGCAGCCCATGACCTACTTTTTAACAGGATAGAACTTGAATTTTTTTAACATAATATCTGTTGTAAAGGTTTTACAGTTGTGTGAATAGAGCTGTATAAGGTCATTTCACAGATATGTTCTTAGCAGCCATTAGCAAGCAGAGAACACTACCTTGCCATGTTATAACCTGTCTGTATGTGATGTGATAGGAAAGTTGCTGGTAGGAAATTGCCGTGACTTTTACCTTCTCTGCTACTTCAGAAAACTGAAAACCTAGCTCAAATTCCAAAATTCTTCATAAAACTACAGCCAAGAAATAGCTCCTAATTAGAACCTACAGTCAAGAAATAGCTCCTAATTAGGTCACCTTGCAAAACCACTATTCTTTCTCTAAGGGCAAAACTGGTAGATGCATCAAGTGTTAGGGGGGATTGGCTTAAGACATCATCTCTACACATAAGGACTACATATAACATGTCTGTCTCTTACCTTCACTGTGTCATGTGACAGGAATTTTAGATGACATGAGCCCGAGTTGGAAGAGCAAGGACTACTTCTTGTTTGGAGAAATTCATCCATACTGAAAATTACTTTAAGTAGATTCATATCTAGATCTGGCAATATCTTAAGTAGATAGGAAGGCAAACTGTTGGTTAAAGTAGTAGAAACCATAACACTTCTTACCAAAAAAGTGAGCTGCAAAACTGGGACTGACAACCCATGTAGGTAATAACACTTTGGTCAGCCTTGTAGATGAGAAAACAATGTCTGCTTATTAGGTGGGCGTGGGGACACATTCCATTCACAATAACCAAGTCTAAAGACATTTTGTTCTCCCTGAGCCCCAGATAGCAGGAGAATTATGTACGGCTCTTATGGTATTAGAGGCTTTGAAGCAGACAAGACAAAACAAAACAAAACAAAAAGTCCTCTGCTTTACTAGGTGTTCCTGCCATATAGGTTATTTTTCTCAGACCTTGGCCGGAGATGTTGTTCTGGGAAAAAGTGAGAACAATCTGGGAATCGCTGAGAGCAATCCGTCATTCAGGCATGAAAGAGAAGGGAGTTAATGCCAATGCAAGACTGTTTTTTCTTCTTCCTAGAGCATCCAGTCTGGAGAGCAAGACAACTATTTAAAATTAAGAGATGAGAAAAGTAATTCTTCCAGTAATAAGAATTGTCCACAAGAAAAGTACATGGAAAATAGTAATTTCAAGTTGTTTCACAAGTAATAACCTTCCTCAGCAAATCCAGGGCAACATCTGTGATCATCCCATTGAACACCTGACATTTGAGACTGGTTTCTCCTTGCTGACGTCTCTCACACAAAAATAACAACAGGATGTAGGAGAACAGAACGTACTTCATCCTCCTCACTTGGACTTTTCAAAAAAAGAAATTGATCTCACATCTTCAGTGGAAATACTGATTTTCAATATTTTTTTCAGCATTTCTTTATTTCCTTGTGGGAATCTTTTTATCAGATTAGTGCCTATTTAGCACCTTCATACCCTTGTGTTGCTTCTGTCAAAAGAGCTGAAGCAACATCTATGTTACTTATATTGGATACACAACCATAGTGGAATGCTGCCAGAAATATATACTCTACATCCTTCTTTCAATTTTTAAAAATCTAACAGATTTTTATTATATTCAAAAGCATTTCTAATATATCCAACATGGTGAAAATCCTAGGAAAAACCCTCCTTACAAGCAAAAGTAAACTTGGCTTTATGGGTTGTTAATCTTGGGATAAGTACTACTGAAATAAGAGGAAAATGTCTTTATGGATTTTCAGTAATTTCACATCTCCTTTTGAATAAAATTGGCAAATAACAAAGAGTTGTTAAATACTTCAAAATTAACCATTTCTGGTGTGCCAGTGATTACAATGTACAGCTTTCATTATAAAGCAATAAACATAAACACCTTCTAGCTAGTAATTAGGGGAGATTGGTAGAATATGATTCTAAATGTGTGCATTTGTCTGGCAGAGTACCTTTTCCCCTATCGTATCTCACTGAAATTATGGCATATTCAAGAAGATAACTCAGTGAATAGACTGCAATTAGCATGAACGCCAAGTCTGGCTATTTTGTTATAGCATTTTAGGGCATATTTCTATTTTCCCTGTCAGTCAGCAGTTTCAAATTCAATTGCCTTTCCTAATTATTCCCAAATCAATTATAAGTAAAATCTTATTAGTTGCATATAAAATGTATTGCTGCATTTGGAATGTCAGTGTTCAAGTGAAACCTTTTCTTGCTTACTACAAGAGAAATTGTAGGTGTGCATAAAAAGGTGAATCATTCTATCGATACATTTTTTTCAACTGTCAGCTGAAAGATTAGGACTTTCTTTGAAAAAACTGCTTCCCTGACAATCCTCTTGTACACTGTATTGGATCAAAAACCTGCACTTCAACCTCCTTAAAAAATACATCAGACTGGAACTTGTGAACTGGTTCTATTTGTAATCTGCAAAAATAGATATGTGAGCCAAAGGCAAAGAATTTTCATTTCAATGCATGGTAAGCATAGTTTCACAAGCAGCTGAGATTCATGTAATGAGACAGAGGGAGTAAAAACATGAAGCCAGTAAATGCATTCTCATGTCTGTGTGTATGGTGCTTGAGGAGTATTAGAGGCCAAAAAAAAGCATGATTGGCTGGCCTGATTTTTTCTGTGAAAAGCACTAAAACAGTAACCATAGCAAGGAAAAGGTCATTATTGTGAGATTCTTTACCTCTTGTGTCTGCTTTTGATGTTTTCTCAAAATCAGGTTTAAGAAACCCTGCATAATATTTCATTTTAAATCAGTTCAATTGAAAACTGTAAATGGCTCCAGTGGAGGGCCAGAGTAAGACACCTGCTGTCCATAGGCAGTGCAATGACTGGGGTCATATGAGTCTGCTGCTGTAAGCTGAGGCTTTTTGAGTGCAATACAAATTTTGCCTGCGTTTTGAAATATGATCCTGTATATAAAAATTCAAATTTAGTTTTTGAATTTATTCCCTGTTTGTATTTTCTGTCAAGGCTATTCTTAGCTATTCTTTGTCTCTAGACATATGAGATTATGGATCAAGAAAGCTTGAGTATCCAGATACTCAATCATCACAAATGGTGACATGGTTGTATAATTGAGCTCCTTCTTGAAAGAGACCCAAAGGATATGGAAGCTGTCCTTGAAAAGGAGCTGGAGTAAATATTGTTAAGAAAAACCCCAGAAAACAAAACAAAAAATTCTTCAGTTTGTTTTTGTTTGCTTGGGGTGATTTTTTGGGGGGCAGGGTTCATTTTTTAATTAAAATCCAATTGTTTCTTCAGTAATATTCTTATTATAAATATATTAAATAATTTACTAATTTACAGAGTAAAAATACTATAGGACCTTATAGCTGAAAAATTAACAAGATAATGAATGGTTGAAATCTGAAGTAACTAAACTGCAAAACAGTAATGCAGTAATCCTTACGAAACAGTTATAATTATAATCACAAGAAGAAAAGGAAAACCAAGGAATATAAGTGCAATCACAATAAAGATTCTGTTTATTTTGCTTTAAAAATATTGCAGATTAGAATTTACTTGTTGCTAAATAACATGCTACTGGATAAAACACTTTGATCAATATTCTCTGATATTTCTAGGAGCTACATTGCAGTCTTTCAAGATGAAAAATGTCTTTGAGATTTATAATGCATTCGTCATTTGTTGAAGGGAATTCTACTCTCCAGTTTATTTTCTTTTTGGCAATCAATAAAGCTATTTGTACAAAAGTCCATTTGAATTTGTCTAGTCTGGTATTTTCATTTCTGTGAAGTAAACAAACACGGGATAAATAGGAATTTTTATTTTAGCTATTCTATTTGTGGCTTGAATCACCTGAGACTAATACTTTCACAATTTAGAAAAAGTTCAAAACATATTCATGGGGTCACTTTCATTTTTTAAAAAAATCTTGGACAGCAAAACCTAGATTTTGCTGTAACCTTTAGGGTTACCTTTGCTGTAACCCTAGTAACCTTTGCTGAACAAACTATAGAATTTGTAGTTGTGAAAAAGTATTAATAATAAGTACTGATAATTAGTAGAATTTAATACATTAAAACCAATTTTCATTTGGCTATCAGCAAGTGTCTGCAGAGTTTTTATACTTCATGTTTTGTGATTAATTTTTAAGACTAGAGTAAATATGAGTTTGAAAAATTGGCACCTATCTCTACACCAGTACTCTTTAGCTCACAAAATGTCTGAGTAACACTTCTGCTGAAAAATGTATTTTCTGACTATTCAAGAATATATCCACTTTATACATCACCACTGATGCAAGCTCCACCATTGTATTCTTTCTTCCTGTCTCCTCTGAAGTGTTCTGTATTTCAGGGACAAAAGCCAGCCTCTAACAGCACCCGTATGGTAACTCCTGCTCATTCCAGTCATTACTTTCTACTCAATTATGTCTGTCTATTATGTGTTACTTGTGTACATTTTAGGCTTCTGCTTCATACAGAGATGCTGGACTTGTGGAAGGGCAGAGAGACTAATTGGCTTTTCACATCTGAGACTTGGAAAGAGACAATATAGTCTTCTAGGTTATGTTTGCTTCCCAGTAACCCAAAGACTCCACCAGTGGATTTTCTTTTCTGTTGAGGCTTATAGAATCACATTTCTATATGACCTATTATGTGTGAACATATGTACATGTGTACAGATACATCTTTTGTTGGTTTCTGCGTCTGTTAGTAACTTTCAATGTGCAGGCATTAATTTCACATTAAGATGACAGAGCCAAAGGAATTTTAAAGTATGTGAGATTACTAAAAAACATGAAAATTAGCAACTGAGTGAAAACCAGGGAGTGGAAAAGGCTGGAGCCCCTCTCTTTACCTTTCTCACCCTGAAAACTAGCCATGGCACATAAGGCTGTTTGCCTAGGCAGAAGAGGCAGGAGGGATTTGTGTGTAGACCTAAGAGTTAGGAAGGAGCAGTGAAGAGGGAGAATGAGGGAAGGCCTTTGGCATGGCAATAGCAGCCAGGGGCAGATGAGACAAAAAACTTCTCCCACGACCTGAGAAACTGAACACCTTCCTATTATAACATCTTTATTTCTCCTCTGCTTGAGGAGATCACAGTTAGTTAGCTGACTAGGTAGTTGGATGGCAAAAGGACACACACCTTGAACTACTTCATAACCCTTCATAAGATTTTTGGTGGTCTGGGATATCTTGAACAATTGGGACCCTTATTAATAGTGGCTCATTGATGAGAACAGTAATAAGACAGAAGGCTGGGATGACTATAATGAATGTACTTAGTTAACTAGAATAAAGCATTTTGATGGCTGGTATTTTTAAATAATTGGCTCAGTAACCTTAACTATATCAACCTTTTCTCCTTACCAAGGTTAAATAATTGAAAGGAAAGACTTTTGGGGAAGTTGCAGTCTCACACAGAGGACAGACACTTATTCACATGGTAGAAACCTGCTTAAAGGACCTGTTTAAGCAAGATGTTTGTAAGAGAGGAGAAATATTCACACACATACACACAAATCAATACATGCTTGCATTTTAATTGTGAGAAAACATAACAGAAATGTGCAGTTCTGAACAATTTTCAAGCTGTAGTTGTGTATTTTATTATGTATTTATTTTTTCAGTGATAGAACCTATCAATTTCTGCTGTGTGGCAAGCAAGCTTATTCTGTGTCCAGCTGTCTTCATTCCCTAGCTATGGTTCTCAAAATTGTTTCAATGACAGAAGAACTTGAAACCCTTGGTTAGCAAACAGGTCCCTGTGAAACACATCACCATTGACATTTTTATGGAAAACAAATAAAGTCTTATTCCAAATGAAAGAGAACCAAAAATATGCTGTCCCGTGGTCATAATACATGAGGGTTGTAAAAGCACCAGTTTTGTATTTTATGTATCATCTGCATGTTACAAAAAAAAGTATTAAAATGGACTGGTGTAAGACCAGTATGAGCAATATGGTGGCGTTGCACGGACAGTGCCTGATGGTAGCCACCACTCAGGGCAAAGAGCTGAGAGCTGCCATCACTGCTACCTCATTCACCTCACCAGTGGCTGAAACCAGCTCCTTCCCACTTTTGATGACATCCTCAGCTGGTGAGGCACTCTACAGACCAAAACTGAGAGAGCTTTTTACAAACATCCTTGGACTGGCAGCAGAAAATCATGTGAGCGGCTAGAAGAGGCCTGAAACCTGAGAAGTGACAGTGGTAGAAGGAGCAGAACTTTCAGAAATATTCTGAAATATTCTCTTTTCCTTACGACTGAGGTGTGGACGGTTGAATTATTCATGGCACTCTAGGCTCGGCAGCAGTACAAGGAGAAATTATGGAGACAGGGGGCATATCAGAGAAATCTCCTTGGTGTGGAGGGAATCTCCTAGGTCAGACAGCGTATACAAAGATATGAAATATCTTTGTATATATATGCACAAAGATCTGAAATATTTCTGAGAGATTAGTCCAAACTACTGTAAAGTAGTTACATGGGATAAATATGGAAACTTAACTAAGAAGTGATACATCCATCATCGGGTGACCTTACTTGATATTCCAATTAAAGCTATCAAATTGGAGAAGCCTCAATCAAAAAAAAAAAAACAAACAAAAAAACAACTGATCCTCAGTTCATCTCCCTCTTTCCAAGGATGCTTCAAAGCTGTTCTTCCCATCTTTTTTTTTGAGTTTTTTTTGGCTCTCAGTATATCTAAACTGCAAAAAATAAAAAATCAACACCACCAGTAAGACATGGTAGTTTTGGAAATCTGTGCTGTATAAATGATCAAATTAAAAGGTAAAGGTCAGAATAGTGCTTTTCTAAAATATGGCATCTAATTGGAAAAATTTTAACTCTGAGCTCAACTAAGTTCCCTGTTGTATTTCTTCAGATCGTGTCTGGTGTTTTATTTATGTGTGTAGTGTGCTGTGATTTTGTCTGCTATGATTTGTGCTTGTTTTCAGCCTGTTCTTGCATATTTGACATGAATTTAATCCTTTCTGTAGCTCATCCTCCCCCACTTCTAGCCTATCTTGAGTTATAGCTTGATATTTGAAATATTTCCTGCAAATAAATTTATCTCGAGTGGGAGGATTATAATAATGTTCAGAACATTGATCTCAGTTAAACTTATAGGGCAAAAAGTTGCAAAGAGAATTGGGAGTTTACCCAAAGGCATAAAACATTAAATCACTCAGAAGGCTGATAAATATGTATTGAGGGATGTATAATATTGAACTGGGTGATGCAGTTCAGTAGATAACAGGCAAGGTCCAAAGAATGGCTACACAATGCATTGCATTTCTAAGTTACTTATTATAAATATCTTACTTTCAAAATGGTCTACACCTAGAAGTACTCTTTATTTATGGATGAATACTAACTAGTCTGAGTGTTCTCTATCCACCTGTCTTTGGACAGAACTCTGAATATCTTAGTATTGAAATCCTTTAAATTTTCTTCAGATAAGCAGTTAAATATACCAAAGTGTCCAAAATATTTTGTCACTTTATTTATTTAGTCATGACTTGAAAATACTCTAAAGAAAGGATTTCTTTCAGGCAGTGACACAGATGAGCAGACCTACACTGTAAGGTAGGGACCATGAAAGAGAATTCAGAGTCTTTCATGCTTATTAAGGAGGTTGCTGTAGAGAGAAAAATATAAATTCATACACTATCCAAATCACTTACTAGAGATACCTCCAAAAAGGTTGTTGTTTTACAAAGCAATGCTAAAATTATACTTCTGTAAGATCTTGATGAATGATAGATACATCAACACATGAATATTCTACCTACTGTACACCTGTCTGTAAACTGAGTATGAATACATTGGTTTCAAAACAATTTCCTGCTGTCAGGTTAAAAATGCAATTGTCTAATACAAATGAAAAATGAAAGTTTCACGTAGAAAATGTTCAAGATTTGTTAATCAATTTTTCTTTTGTGAAAAAGATTCAACAGTTATGGGACATAATTTATTTTTTTTTTCTTTAAAAGGACTTGACCAGTTAAATGTATGTTTATCATAGTTTATTCATAACTGCTAAACATCATAAATACTTCATAAAAACACAGCTGAACATTTAGATATAACTTTAACAGGTCATGTTTAGCAATTACTGCACAAAAGAAAAAAAGACCCTGAAGATCATTGTTCCATCAGACTTTGAGGCCATGGATTCTCTGCACATCACAGCAGGGGATTGACCAATCCCTTCTACAGGTAAGTTTTGGAAGGGTATTTGAATAATAAGCTATAATTGAGTTACTATTACCTCTATAATTGAGTTACTTCTTGGTTTCCAAAGTGAGTAGTGCATACTCAGATGCACAATCAGATATTCTCTTTTGTTCCAGAAGCCACAGATACAAACTCAAGTCCATGATGTGGAGATTCTTCTCTATTCTAGAAAAGATGCTGTGAACAATTGGAAGCAAACAATTCAATAGACAAGAAATAAAATATATTCAACAGGTGGCGATAAAAAGTTTGCAAGACAATTTAGGCAATAATGTGGACATGGTTGCTCAAGGTCTTTGGAACTGAGTCTTCCTCCAGATAACATCACCACGTATGTAGTCGTTGGTATTCATACACTATCACATCAAAAACAATCTTAGTAGGCACAAAGAGTCATGTAAGTGGCCTTTGCATTTACAAAATGAGAGCAAGAGAGGAGAGATTCTGGCTTCAGGTGGTCTTCCTGAGGACCAGTACTATTTCTGAAGGGGTGTCAGAAAGGACAGTTATAAACATTCCATTTATTCCATATTCCAATATATTCCATATTTTATTCTAAGGACAGTTTGGGTGAATAGTTTTACAAAAATTCTTGTTGTTTATTTGTTTGGACACCAGGCTATCATGCTTATACATAGACACAGCAGATCTGTGTGAATTTCCTGCACAACTTGCTATGCCAAGAATTTCACGTTGATCAGTCAGTAGTATCTGCTCCCATACACATGCCAAATTTCAAAAAACTAAAGCAAGCTACCATGGCTTGGGTTGCCTCCCAGTAACTGAAGGCTGAGCATGTGCACATGAAGTTTCTACACAACAACTGGCACTTAGCAATGTGCTCATATTCTAAACGTTTAAACCATGTCTGTTCTTTGAAAGCCCCATTCATGTAATGCTCTCAAAGTGCTTATATCTGTCTCTTTTACTCTCTCTTACTGCTTTAATAGTTTAATATAGACTTATTACGTAGCATGTGCGTGAAAAGGCAGAACACGTAATAAAAGCAGAAGCATAAATTCCTCATCTACTTTAGAAAATTACACTAGTTTAATTTTGCCTTACTCTTTCAAGTAGCATGAGACCCTAGTGTAAACAAGGACAACAACAATAAAACCTGTTCAGTAGCATTGGCCAAACTCAGAGTTTGACTTTTTTTAATCCAACCTATACACTAAATGTTGTCTTTACATTAACCACTTTACACAGGAAGTCTTATTTTTCAAATGTTGTCAAGACCATTAATTTACTATACAATATAATCCTGGAAGCTAGGATGGCTTCACCAGTAAGCCACAGATCACCAAAAGGGTTCCTAATGATTTTTTTTAAATGGGGGAATGAGAGAAAATATATCAGAAAGCTAATAGCTTGCCTGTTTGTTAAAAGCACCCGTTGACGCTAACAATGAGCAAAGACAGCCTCAGAGATTTCATACCAAGCTGACATAGAAACCACCATCTGTAACCATCATAGACTGTGGTTACAGATAGTGAATGATCACATCAGATCAAGATGCATAGCCCTAAACAATATCTGAGCAGAGTCCACTTTGCAGTCTGAGAGTTTTGGTAACGTGGCACCATGCCTGTGAGCCCAAAAAGTGAATCACAGCTGCACACAAACATGCTCTGCTTTCAGACAGGGGGCTACCACTTGCTAAACTCTTTCAGCCAGAAATACTCAGGAATGGAGCTCTGGGAGAGACCACTGAATTCACCACCTCACTTCAGGCATAATCTACTACACCTAAAGCCTTCCTGCATCTACTTATCTATTCAGTTGTTATCATTTGAAGACAATTTGCTTCTTCAGAGTCCACTGTGTGTTATATTATATTAAAATCGGTCAGCTGAGAGTGTCTGGAGGGAAGTTCTTTCCCTGGAGAAATTGGGTATGGTCAGATAAGAGAACTGTCTGAGTGTAGCATGGAGCACATGAGGATTGAAAGGCATAGCCATTAGGGTGGCTGCAGCATGAGCTTGACACAGGGTGGGACCCAGACAATATCTGATTAAAAAGTCCACAGCTGGGCCTTAGAAAGTGAAGCAAATAGGATACTTTCCAGGACAGCCAGAAGGGACTATAGAAAACATGTTGCTAAGCAGGTATCTACCGAAAGTTTCTAGCCTGGGAACGTGACCGGAGTAAAGCTCTCCCCCAGTGTGGGCAGAGGGAAATGGAGAGAAAATTGAAAATTCTTCCATTTCACCTAGCAGATCTAAGCATTCCTCACTTAGAGTTTCTAGTTCTAGTTCATGTTTAGTAAAGACTACCTTGGCAGGCTATAACCAAAACAGGAATTTTTGTTCACTCACTGAAGTCAAGTGTCAATCCTGATCACTCTGGCTGGTGCAGCTTCCCACTGTGCATACTCAAAGATATACAGCTCTGTGGATTTCCCAGATTTCCTATGCATGTTTTTCAAAAGAGTAATTATTTTTATTCAAGAAAATATTGTGATGTGAATTCTCATTACTTTAATTAAATCAAATTACTTATTGTTCCTGAGCTCAGAAGATGTGGAGACACTGTCCATAAGAAATGTTTTGCACATGATCCCATCTGTCTTCTCTGTAAAGTCCTCTTTTGTACGGACTCACCAAACTGAAGGTTTTCCATCTTTCCTTGGTAGTCATATTTTTAAAATTTAGCTGTTGTCTCAACTCTTTCCAACCTGCATACATCCATCTCAAAAAATGGTGCATAAAACTGGCACAGAACTTTATCTGAGACTACAGTGTGACTGGCTGTCAATGTACATGAAACAATAGCAGTGATAGATTTATTTCTGACATGATACATAAAATAGAAAGCTTTTATACAGTTATCGGAAATTATTTATCTAGCATGTAAGGAGTCTTTCACTGCTACTGCAAAATAATTGTCTCCCTGCGTATGATACATGATGCATATTCTTATTAATACTTTAGAATATGATCTTCCTGCTATTTGGAAAAGTACCTGCCACATTTGTTGACTGGTTTGCATCATAACATACAGGACTGGAGCTTCTGCATAGAAAGACCTTCTCCATTCATTGAATTTCCACCTTAATTTTTTTATTTTGCAGTTGGATTTCATCTTGCTGATGTCAATTCACCTCTCAAATCCAAAGGCAAAGAAAAGCATCGGAAAAGGAGCAAAAGAACCTTGTTCCAGGTTTCTTTTTAAATAGGTGTGTGAATGGACTTAAATGTAAAGAACTAGTGAAGACTATTGAGTGTGAAAGGTGAAAAATATTACTAAGTGAAGAACTTCATTGTCAACATACATTGTCAGCACAGGCACTGAATAGCAGAGGATGTGGAGGAAAGTTGGAGAAGGAGGTGGAATCATTCATACTACTCAGCTCAGCTAACTTCTACTCATGCCTCTAAAGATATTTGTAAGGCCCTCCATGATGCTGAAAATAAATGGTATCCCTTTATTCCAGCGCTCTAAAATATTGGTGAAAATATTGACTCACACTGAACTAAGATTAGGATTTTGTCATATTGCATGTGATAAACCTTTCCAGTTTGACAGGCATCAATTGATAACTACTATCCCACTACAGTTTTTCAACAACTTGTGTGGCAACTTTACTATAATTTCATCATGCACAATTTCATCATATTTCCCTGAAAGTGTCATAGGGGATGCCATCAAAAGCCTTACTCAAGTCAAGAATTATCACATCTTCTGCTTCTCCTTTTGTCCTCTAAACCAGTTATCCTGTCAGAGAAGGAAATTAGTCTGCTTTGTAGTTATTTGCTCTTAGCAAATCCATATTGGCTGTCGCTTACCACCTTATTGTTCTCCAGGTACCTTCAAATTGATTGCTTAATAAATTGTTCCAATAACTTTCTAGCATTGAATTTAGGGTCCCTGCTGTATAATTCTCTGGAACCTATTTCTCTACAGATAGGTACTATGATATCTGCCCTTTCCCAATCCACTGGAGACCTTCTCTAACTGGGAGACAAATGCTGATGGTGTATTCAACTCTGATGATTTACTGTTAGAAGAATCTGCACTAAAATTAGTATTTCAAAGCAGAATATTTACAATATTATATCATTTTAGCTGCAAAGTACAACTTTGCATAAATGCATTCTATGGAAAAATCCTTGCCCTCAGGAGAAGTTTCTACATATTCCCTAAAATAGTATTATTTCACTCAAAAATAATGATCTAAATGAGCAGAAGTGGATTTATAGAAAAACATGAAAAGCAGGAAGGAGGAAAGGCAGGAAGAAAGGAATGGAGTGAGACGGGGAAGGAAATATATTTCCCAAAAGTTTAATATGGGCATGTAAGAAGCAGGGTCACAGGATGACTCTGAGAATGGCTTCTAGATAAATCTCCATCAACACAGTACCCTAAAAAACCAATAAATTTTAAAAATAGACAATATTTTTCGAAGTAAAGTATAGAAAAATTGTGAAACTGTCTGTCCTTGCTTCTACTTATGTATGTGCATGACTTTTTGGACTGTTTCAAGGAGGCTAATGCAGATAAACCAAACAACTTCTTCCAAAATATACTTCTCTCTACAGAGGTGTTTCTTACCAGTTTAACAGCAAGTATTTGAAGCTTTATATATGTTTCTGGAAACAGCTGTGAAGTAAATAGTTGCCCAGATTAAAAGGGAAAAAAACAAAACACAGCAGCTTGAAGCTAAAAGACTGTAGGCTGATTTTCCAGACAGCTTTGTTGTTTCTAAAGCTGTCATTCTGTTTTTAGGTGAGGATGAAGTACTCTGCATGGAAATGTTTCCTAATTTAAAGAACCTTGTGCACATTTTTATTTTTGGACAAAATCACTGGTGAGTGTTATATACTTTGTGCATATTCCTAACTGTTCTTATACATAGTTTTATCCACAAAAATAATAACTGTAGTTTGGTCGTATTGATGATGAGCATTCATGACTGCAAGACCATGGTATGTTGTCTTCCTTGTTCTGTGAAAAGAGAATTCTTCCTGAGAAATCCTTTCACTCCTGTAACAGCCAAACATAGAACTTTGTAAAGTACAACAGTGGTAATATTTCAGCAACAGAGAAGAGCCAATGCTGAAATTCTCTCTTGGTATTTAATTGAATATACTCAATAACACTGGCAAGCAAGTACTGACTGTACTTCAAAAAACTCTTAGGCAGGTGGAAGCAACAGCACATAGGGAAGTGAAGCTCTGTAAACAGAAGTTAAGCGTTAAGGTCATCTACCAAATTAAGCGGGGGAAAAAAGGAAACATTGCAAACATAGTTGGCTTTCAACATTTACTTCTCCTTAAAAGAAATTTGTCTTTTATAGATTACAGTAAACTTTAAGGAGAGTAAGATGTCAGGGCACTGCAAGAAATCCTTTATGAAACAGGACAGGGAGACAGTGACGACTGGCAAGAAGTGAAGACAACTGAAGTGAGAAGGATATTTCTAAAAGGCATCTCTGTTCACAGCATGTCTCTGGTGGATGTAAAGAATGGCTTGACAATGAGAAAGACGCTGGTTCTAAGCCTGATTAAGGGAGGCAAATTCAGTTTTGGTCACGTGTTATTCCATTTTCTTGCATATGCTCCCACGTCTCATTGCATGCAGATCACACATATGAATGCCCACAAGATCTCGTCTCTGTCAGCTACAGAATTCTTCTCTTGCTTTAAAATATTGACATGAAGTATGTTAAACTGTCCCTCTCAGTTTTCTCTGGTGAGAAGAAACAGAAGGCTATGTTTAAGGGGTCATTTTTTGTTCCATGTACTGCTAATTATGAATATAGCTTGCACAGTGTTTCTTCAAGACAGCTTTTCATCCTGTCTCATAGCACATAACTTCCTGTTTTCTAAAAGACTGCTAGTCAGAAATAATCTGTTTCCAAACTGCATCCATTTTAGCTCTCTTGAGTGTCTTCCTCCTCCCACAAAATGTTACTCATTGAAATTTCAATCAGATCACTCTTCACCTATTTAGATGTTCAAATTGTTATCAAGGTGCCTTGAGATCCAGGGTTGCCTCCAAAACCTGGAATTTGTCTAAGTGTGAACATGAGTGAAAATATGAACATGTGACATTACAGCCAGTCATGTAAATAATAACTGGGAAAGCCAAGAAACCATGGTGAGATTACTGCTCATTATGAAAAGCTCATCAGACAACGCAGCCAAACCAAGGCAAGGCAGAGGCATGGATGTGACAGACATGGCACAGGTGTTAGATGGCATTGTCTACAGAATTGCTTAATATAGCTAAGATTGTGTGCTACATATGGAAAAACATGAATTTCATACTAAAATCCAACAACAACAAAAAATTGATGCAACAAGAAGTTAATTTTATTGTGACAAGCAGTATGAGAACTGTTCCAACAGTTCCAACAGTGCCTTGCAGGACCAATCTCTTTACAGGAACCTCTCTAGAGATAAGTAGCAATATTTGAGGAAGAAACAGTCAAATTGCAAACAGTTCTTAGAAAACACAAACAGGGCAAATGATGAAAGAAGCATTTCATCGGGAGAAAATGGGACAGCACAAAGCTTGAAAGAAATCATAAAAAAAAGGCAGAATGTTTTTGGAAAATAAAAGGCTCAATTAAAAAAAAGGGAAAAAACCTATATAAATGACATGCATAAGATTAAGCTGCTTGAAAGCATAGACAATCCAAGGGTGCAATCAGTAAAAAAAGGCTAACTGACAACAAGTGCCAAGGAAAAGCCGCAGGATAGAAAAAACATTTTGACAAAGTGCTAATCCCTGCTGACCATACAGATCCAAACAGTCCAGGCATGCTGGAAGGACAGGACAGCTTTCAAGGCAGAAGGGAGGAGAGCACCATGGTGCCAGCAGGAAAAGGAGGCAGAAGGAATGTTTATGTAGATCAGAAAAGGAGAGCTGATGGTGCAGACAGCAGAACTGCTGAGCTGTAAACAGCTAGAAGGACAAGTGTGAACAAAGTACAGTCCTTTAAGCTTTTGAGCAGAGGTGATATTCAGTGACTGGCAAAGCACAGCAGCTGTGTCAGTCTACAAGGCTACCTAACTAATTCAGGCAATAACAGATATGAAAAGCATTGTCAGTTTCTAGGGAGAAAAAAAGAACCGTGAAGAATAAGACTTTTAACAGATTCAGACATGTTATAAAGAGAATTTTAGAGGAAAATTATAGTTTCAGATCAGGTACTGTTTGGAAGTACTCATCCTGAGCTGTACAAGGACAAAACAAGAAATAGGGACACTTCAGCAGTATGAGAAAGAAAATAAGCATAATTTTCCTAATATTTTTTAAAATTTATTTGGAATACATTATTGAGAACCTAAAAAAAAGTATTTGATCTCTATTTGCTGAGGGTAAAGTTTCATTTCTATAGTGTTCGACTTGTGTGTTTCAAAGGGTCTTAGCAGAAACAACATATCCGTTAAGGACAGCTTGAAGTGCAAAAATACTATTCCAGTTAAACAGGTTCATGTAAACTAACAAAAAAGCAGACACTTCAAGGGGACCCATTTTCACTGGTTTTTTTCCTTCTCCCACATGAGTTTAATGCAATGTTAGAAAAGATGACTTCAGTTACCTCACTCAGAAGTGAACGAACTCTGAACACATTAGGCATTCATGCTTGATTTCCTTGAATCACTGATTGTAGTTGGTATTCAAGTTCTGGGGCTGAAAATATAGCAAAATTAGACTTTTCACTAATTTCCACAATAAAATTTCAGTGAATGTGAATCTGCACCAATGTGGAGTGATGCACAGTGGCTTGGCTGCTGGAGAGCTTTATGAACAGTTAGGATGGAGGGTAATTACTGCAGTGCCACCTGAATGTCAACGCCGTTTCAATATTCTGTGGCATGATTGTGTTATGGTCACACTTTCTGGGGATATTAAATAAGTGTAAACCTTCACGGTTTTCCCCTTAACTTCTACCTGCCAGCATCTGAATGCAAATCAGCTGCAGAAGATTCCCTGGAGTTATTCTCAGAGCAACCACGTTCCTTATGTGCTCCCTCTGAATGTAAATGTCATCTAGATCACTAAGTAGGCCAGACAGCAGCTGGGTGTGGAAACTGTCTTCTTTCACCACAAACAAGGATCAATGCTCCAAGTGCCAGAAGGTGGAGGTCAACATGAGCACCAGACCTTGCCAACACCATAAAACTTGAAGATTTGTGCAGGACATTTCTGTGCTGTCACAGCAGTCAGGACGAAGAAGAAATTGTAATTCAATTTCATTGTGTCTTTATGAGTTTCCATGGTAATGCAGGGAAAAAAAAAAACCCTGCAGTTACTCCTCCTTGCTACCAGTATCTTGTGAGACAGAGGTGGAGGCTTATGGTGAGGAGCAGGAGGCTCACAGACGCTTTCCTCAGTGACATTGCAAACCTGTGCAGGGTGATGTGATACAACAGACACAACCACACAATCCAGCAATGCCAGAGGAGCTGTTGCTATAACTCATCAGTACTGGGGTACCTCAGTATAACACTTACTTATTTATTGCACATTTATTCCAGAAATTATTTGTCTCTAAAAGGAAAATGGAAGTCCAGCTAGCAGCAGCTTCACAAATTAAACTAGAATATTACCATCAGTCTATTTTCATCTGCTCAGTCACCTGTCTTAGTCAATAGGAATGAGACTACTTTTGTGAATATTCATTATTTAGAAAACGAGCAGAGGCAGATCACACAGCAAGGTCTTATACCCTTCTGTTTTCAGGTCATGATTATGACAGAGAGAATGTCTCTGCAGGACAATATAATGGGTTAAATAATTTTAAAAGTATGGATGATATTCCCCTGTAAATCGATGAAAGACTCTGAAAAGCTACAAGACTCACTCAGCTGAATTCTATAAGCAACACCTATCAGGATACTCAGCACCCCAGGGAATTTGGTTTAAGTATTTTAAGACAGTTTTAAGAGAGGTTTTTTTAACCTAATCTGAAAATTTAAAACCTCATGCTAAAGACTGTTGACCACTTGCCATTCTCACTAACAGCTTTGCTATTAAATATGTTTTTTAATTTGATTATTAAGCAATCAAATAGATACTCTTTGAAGAAACAGACTTCCTTATAGCTCTTTGAGACAGCATTATGGATTTCATGTTAAAATTAATATAATTTGCATACTTTGGGTGCTATTTTCTACTTGTCCTTGCCTAACAGAAAACATTAACATCACTGATTTTTTCAGCAGGGCAGAGAAAAGCTGCAGAAGCAAACACTGCTTATTTCCCAAATTAGGAGCATTTGAACAATCCATAAAGGAAAGTTTTTAAACATGAGACTAGTGACTGACACTTCAGCTGCAATAAGAGATATACATTAACTCTTGCACCCACTAAAAAATGTAAAAATAACAAAATTGGCATTCAAACTTATATTGTTGACAGCATAATAATGGAACCAAAACGTCATTGCAAACTAATATCCACCCTTCAAGATTGTTTATGAAGGACAAACTACTCATAAATATGATTGGAAGGTACCCTACAAAAATTTCCTAATGTTTAAACTTCACCAATGTCATCTGAATAAATTATAAAATGCAATTAAACAAAATCCTTTTTTTTGAAAATTAAATATTTTGCAATATAAAATTAACTTTGTAACAGCTGCCGAACATAACTGTTTCTCCAATAAACATTTGCTGGAGAATGAGGAAAAATTTTGTCACCACATCACAGACCAAAGAAGCAAACACTGAAATATGTAAAATATTTCTAACAAAACCAAAAAAAGGTGTATGCAATGTTCTTAGAAATATGTGTAATATTTATTAAGAGAGATCACAGAATCAAACCAGCCAAACTAGAAATTAGGCACTCAGTGGCTAAATTTTATCGTTACAGCTCTATTGGAGGCCTATGCAGTGAAAATCAGAAACCTCTCTTACTAAAATCAGTTTTCTTATTTCTAGAAAAATACGCTTGTATTGGCAAAGGTTGTGCCACTTGGATAGATGAGATTTATGAGCCCAAGAAACACACACTGAGCCAGAGTACGTGGTGTTCCCACTAAGAATGCTGCTTACCTGCTCTACCACCACAATATGGTGCAGCCTCCAGCAGAAGAGAGGACAAAACTGTGTAATTGGCAAAACTGTATCACTTATTTTCCTTTTTTTTAAATTTTTTTTTCTTTATGTATAAAGAATATTTTTAACACTGATTTTGAAGCAAAGTTATGAAGGCAATTTTTGAGCCTGACACATTATGCCAGGGGAAATGATGTGTAAACAATGAATTTATTCTTATTTTGTTCAATATGGAATATTATATTATTCTGAAATTGAAATGCTGATGTTTTGGTTCCTGACTTTGCCCAAAACATCATTTTTTATTTCAACAGATAGTCCCATATTGTTCTGTAGTGGGGAAAAAAAATCTTAGTTTTACGTGTGTGCATTAGTAAAGCATCTTAATAAGCTGGTACATGACACTGCTATTTTTATAGGACAGCAATTCCATTTGACCCTCAACTTCTTTGGCCACTACTGCATTGGTGCTATTAGGAAACCATCTACCAAGCAAATATGAATTTAACCCTAAACTATCCCACTGCCTCTGGATGACAGCATTCATGGTGAAGCTTGGGAATGGCTGAATATCCAGGGTGTCTGGGCCTGCCTCCTCACTTCTGGAGTAGCTTTGGGTCCTACTCTGACCCAGGCAATAATAAGTGAGTTCAACTCCTGCTTTTTTGTGGTGCCTTGACTATGCCACTTCACCATGCAGGGAAAACAGGTTCCCACCCGTGGGAAAATAACAGAAGATTGACAAGAAAGATGGTAAACACACTCAAGTGACTTGCAGCTGGGGTGTGGAAAAACATATATATCATACTAACTGTTGTTTAGTCTTACATATTTGGCAAGTACATCTGTGTTAGATAACATAGGATAGACATAGAGGTACCCTATTGAATATGCTTGAGGTCCCTGCCCTGCTGTGGGAAGGATCAAAGTACAGTGGAACATTACACCTGTGTGAATCCCTGATGTACAGGGGGAACTGGGTGATCTCTAGCATGGACCGTGGTGCCTGCATCCCTGCTTGTGTGCCTCTGTCCACATCTTGCTTCAGACATCCCACACCTGGCAAGGGAACAAAAATTAGTTTACTCTTTGCATTTCATCTGCACTTTTGTGGTTGTCCCAGCATCCTGCCCATGCCAGCTCACACATCACCCACGTTGTAATTCTTGTCTGGGTCACCCTTTAGTGGTCTAGCTGCTCCTGTGCACTGTTTCTTCATGTAAAACAACCATTTAGTACTCTGGGGATTCTGAGAGCCTGTAAATCACACACTCTTTCCCCTGCCCATATTGCACTTCTACCCTTTCAATTTATATCTGCCTGAGAAGTGCTGCTAAAGCTACATGTGTAGAGATTAAAGGCAGGATCTGCTGTGACTTAAAGACATCAAAAGCCAAGAGCACTACGATTGGAGTAAATTGCATGTTACTGGCTTTTGCTAGCCTCCAAAAGCCTCTTATTATCATTCTTGCTGTAAGTGTTTGCTACCGCTTCTCTAGTGATTGTAGATGCCCATCAGAGGTGATAAATACTACCTCCCAAAAGAGCACAGGTGATTTAATTGACATGCAAGGGCAGGAACTGAGGCGGGTGGGCTTAGTGACCTGTGAAAGCTGTTGTTCGTGACACATCGCATGTTACATTTCCTGGTTAAATTATTGTTTGCAGAAACAATTGCTGTTTGTCTGAACCTGGGTTTCAAACAGAAAAAAGAATCTATTGCTGTGAGTTTAAATACACTATAAAGCCATGCTCTCACCATTTTCCACTTGATGCAATTATACTGGTGTAAAAACACACCTTTATGCTTATATACCTCTCTTGCTCTCAAGTGGCAAATTCCAGTGCAAGCTACCTTCAGAGCAGTATAACAAAATGCACATTCTCATACAATTGCACCCCTTGAATGCATGAGAGTGAGCATACTGTGTTTTTTAAAGGCTCATCTATCCTAGTACCACCTCTCCAGCACCAGCAGTCAGCAGATCTGGATGAAGTCTGAGACTGGAATAAGACCATACAATATTGTCCTGAGTGCTGTCCCATCTCACTAATCCCTATTGGAGGGGTTGTCTAAGCTTGATGTAGTTTCTATATTTAGAAATTTAGGTTAAAAACCATAACATAATTTTACCTAATAACTCATGAACTGAGAAGACCAGATATAAATGGTTGGTTTTTTTTCATTTCTCTGCACAATTTACTGTATTTTACAGAAGTCATCTACCTGCAGTTCTAATTCCAGGTTTCCCTGCTGGTTTTCAAGATGGCTTATGGGTTGTTCATTTCCTTCATATCTAGCTCATCAGTCTCCCAATATTTCATTCCTTTCTGTCCATTCCCCACAAATTTAAGAGGTATTGCTTTGTTATTTGTTCTGCCATGGAGATCTCATTTTGCTTACTCTTCTTAAATCTTCCTTCTTTTGTTCTTCAATCCATAAGTGACTTTAAGTCCCTAAGCATAAAAGTCTTGCAATAACCTATGTGCAAACACCAAGATTTCTTTTTCTGTATTAACCAATGAGGATTAACTATTTTTGTATGTTTTCAGTGGGACTCTACACATATTCTTGAATTTATTGCAGAAATGTCCCTTAAAGATGCTGACCGCTGCGATTTTTTACAGCGCAATTAAAAGTAAATATTTATAACATCTTTGGATGGCTTTAGAGATTGTTTTTTATGTTTTTTTCCTTTTACTTCTAATTGTTTGGGACAGTAATAAAGTTATATATATTTAATTGCAAAACCTGGTTTAAATATCTTCTTCAGAGAAGATATTTAAGATATGTGTTAGCAAAGCTTACAAATTAGCCCACTCTTTTTATTATTTTTGCAAAATAATATGTATGAAGAAAATTTAGTTAATTGTAACTAGGTATTATGCTGTAGACAAAAGTTTATGGCAAAATTTGGAGAAAAAGTAAATAATGAGTGACAAGAACAGTATGTGTATAGTATGATGATGGTGACATGAAGAAATGGTCTGGAGACTGACAAGCCACACAAAAGAAATTTGTGAAAAATGGGGGGGATAATTAACTTTGCATGAGTTGTTATTTGTTCACACTAAATATTCTTTATTAATTTCTACTGGCTGCAATGCCATTATTTACACATATAAAGACACTCTAGTATGTTATCTGCACTTTCGACCAAGTTGTAGAGTCAGTCATGTACAGACCAGGTGTCAGATCCTTTTTGGAGAGATTTGTCACCAGATGAGTGTTTTGGCCGCTTAAAGAAACACTGTCAAAGGTATTGGCAAAAGTAGGGATTAATAGGATTTTGCAAAAATGTGGTTTTACAGAGTCTGATGGCAAGGTTCATGGCTCGTGGTAGGGCCTAGGGAGACTTCACTGCTTAGACAGTTCTGTCAAGGCTCATCAGGAGCTTCTGAGATCAGGCTCGAGGACGGAGGAAGAAAGGCAGGGGGACACACCACAAGATTGACCACTTCCACACAGCCTAGTACTTGGCTTGAATCTCTTTTCCTGAGGTAGCCGCCCAAAGCTTTTAATTATTTCCTATGAGCTTTTGAAGATGAAATAATTTGAAATCACCTGAGGTTTGCATTTCACGGCTGTAAACCAGAGTTCTTCTAGTTTTAGACTACAGATGGAGGACAGTGGAGTGTTCAGGCTCGCTGTGTCAGAAAATATCTTTACAGGACACAGTTCTGGGAACTACCTCCAGAAACACTCTTGGCTGGTGAGAGCACGGTGCTAATAACCCCAAGGTTGAGAGTTCAATCCCCATACAGGCCATTCACTTCAGAGTTGGACTCAATGATCCCTGTGGACCCCTTCAAACTCAGAATACTCTGTGACCCTATGATTTACACCAAAGGGGAGTACAGGAATGAACACAGCATGTATGAGATTGGGATAATTAGAGGCAAAACAAGGAAGTAAATTCTTTTACAACGTATGTATACTCAGTTAGTTCTCAAATAGACTTGGGAATTTCCAAAGAGGGCCTTTTCATGCAAAAACTTGGTATAATGGGAATAAATTAGAAGACACAAGCATTGGGCACTATACTTCGTGACATAGCTTTGGACAAGAGGAAAAGGATGGCAGCAAATGTGAAGGTAGATGAAAAGAGGTTGATCACAGTAGGAGAGGAATACAATAGGAACAAGAACTCTGAAAACATGTACAGAAACCTATGGTGATATCTTCAAATTGAGTTTGTTTACAAGGGAAAACTAAATCAGATATGACACTTGTGGGTTATGGGTTTGTGGGTTTATGTTACTATAGAATATATAAAAAATGTATAGAGGAATCCATGTGCACTGAGTATTACCATATTTTCTTACTCTGCTTTTCCAGTATAGACATTTCCTCTATATACATTTTTGTCTAGTTTCAGCACTATAGCAAAATAACAAATCTCAGAAAAAGCAAGATAGCAAACTCCTCTCAGGCTGTCAATCTAGTAGGTGGTAGAAAACCCATTACTTGCCAATTCCCAAATTCCATTCTGATTTATTTCCTTTTCTCTCCTCTTACATGCATTGGAGGTTATGCTAAAACTAAAAATGTAGTGGGGTAGCAAATATCTATGCAAACAGTCCAGTCTGAAAAACTCCTGTGTGGAGCAAGGCACAGGAAAGAAAATTCAAAAATTACCTGTTAGAAGAATGAAAGACAAAATAAAAAGTAAATACAAATCGCTTTTTCAAACAACCCAAGAACTCAAAACCGACAACAAACAAGACCTCTAAAAAACAACAGCAAAAACCCCTAAAATTGTTGGTCTCTGCTCTTTGATAAACCTTTTTTCTGTTCATAGAGAGCTTAGACAAGCATTATTGATCATATCAGGATTTCAGAGGGGTAAACCAAGACAAGAGAACGATATTTTGTTGACTTGGAAAAGCAGTCTAAAAATTTCAGAACAACTGTTTACCTCTGTGCTAGGTTGACACTGACTGGATGCCAGGTGCTCACCAAAGCTGTTCTGCCACATCCCCTCCTCAGCTGGACAAGAGAAGATAAAATACAACAAAACACTCATGGGTCAAGATAAGGGCAAGGTGAGATCCCTCACCAGTTACTGCCACAGGCAAAACAGGCTTGATTAAGGGAAAAATTAATTTATTAACAATGAAATCAGAGTAGGGTAATGAGGAAATAAAAAAAAAAAATCCAAATCTTAAAAACANTTGATTAAGGGAAAAATTAATTTACTAACAATCAAATCAGAGTAGGGTAATGAGAAAATAAAAAAAAACCCCAAATCTTAAAAACACCTTTCCCCTAGTCCTCCCTTCTTCTTGGTCTGAAATTCACTCTCAAATTCTTTACCTTACCCAAGTGGCCCAGTGGGAGAGGGAATGGACATTGCAGTCAGTTCATCACCCATCGGCACTTCTTCCTTCTCAGAGGAACTCCTCATATTCTTCCCTTACTCCAGTGTGGGATCCCTCCCAATAGGAGATAGTCCTCCAGAAACTTCTCCAACATTGAATCCTTCTCACAGACTGCAGTTCTTCCAAACTGCTCCAGGGTGGTCCCTTCAACGGTGTGCAGTCCTTTGGGAGCAATCTGCTCCATTGTGGCATCCATGGGCTCACAAGTCCTACCAGCAAACCTGCTCCAGCATGGGCTCCTCTCTCTCCATGGATACACAGGTCCTTCCAGCAGCCTGCTCCCAGGGATCACAGCTTTCTTTGGGCATCCACCTCCTCTGGTGTGGGGCTCTCTAGGCTGCAGATGAATCTCTGAATCCCTGTTGATCTCCATGAGCTGCAGAGGAATCTCAGATTCAGCGCCCAGAGCATGTGCTTCACGTCTTCTTCACTGACCTTGATATCTGCAAAGCTGTTCCTCTCATAAGCTCTCACCCCATTCCCCTTTGGTTGCAATCGTTCATGCACCACAGCTTTTCCCCCTTCCTGTGTTATCCCACCACCATCGCTGATGGGCTCAGCCCTGGCCAGCAGTGGATCCCTCTTGGATCTGCTGGGATTGGCTAAATCAGACATGGAGGCAGCTTCTGGCAGCTTCTCAGAGAAGCCACCCCTGCATCCCCCAATACCAAAATCTGCCATGCAAAACCTATACTAAACTAGAATATTTTGCAAAAGGGTAGGATTGCAGAGTATTATGTTATGTCTTTCATTAATTTTCTCCTTACTTGATATACCTCTGTAAGTGCAAGAGTTTGTAATGGGGTTGTTTGGTTTGGTTTTTGGTGGGGCTTTTTTGATAGTCTGTCTTGTTCAGTTTATGTTTTTGCTTAGTTTAATCCTAAAGTGCCCTTATCCAAATTTAACAAATACATTTCTGAACATAAGGTCTTGTTGTATCCACCCCTGCATGAATCTCAGCACAGCGAATAGCTGAATGATCGCTTTGTAAGTTTCTCTGTAAAAACATGAACTGCAGAGTAATCTAATTCTTCTTCAGAAAGTTTTGTTCTCAAAAATAAATTATTTTGAAAAATCAGATACCTCATATTTGGAATCCAACTCTATGAAGTTAAATAACAATATAAACCCAAAGTTTTCAGTAATATTTAAACTGGGAAATGAGAAATCATGAAGATTTTTTTTTCCCCATTGTAGTATCTTTTAAAACTGATTCTTGGACTCAGGCTGAGTTGCATCTACTTCTTTTGAGAGGAAGAAATCTTGAGAATGATTTCCGGGTGAGACCAAGAGAAAAATACATTTTTTAGCAGACATTGTCTGATTTCTGCTGGTAGTAGCAAAATCCTGACACATGTCTAAAACACTTATTTTTAAAACCTTCTATTGTCTATTCAAAAGGTATTATAATTAGCACTTATCTGTCATTTTGAAGTCTAATTAGTTAGCCTTGCATTCCTATTAAATTATGAAGAGTTGAAGGTCATGTCATACATCATTTCCAAAGTAAATGTCCCCTAAGTTTTTAATACAGTCTTGAAATTTACCACTTTTACAGCTATGACAGTTGGCATTAAAAATTTCAACATCATTAAAATCCAGGTTTAAAAGAAAATTCCAGGTTTTATAAAGTGCATTGATTTTCTTATTTCATAAGGGGGAAATCTGATATTCCCCTTCATAATCATTTCCTAAAAATCACTGAATACCATGATTCACCATTTTCAGATGTTTCATACTAGCTTTTCTCAAATACTTTGTTGGAGTTAGGTCCAATTACCTATCTGTGCTTTTCAACATTTGCCTGGCCGTATTTGATTAACAACACAATTCCTCTGCTCCCTGCCCCACCAATTACAGAAGCAGGATGCTCAAATGGCACTGGAAAACCCAAGTGATATTCTGAGCTGGAGGAAGGTACAGAGCTGTGAAAGTGTCCAGAGAGTAGGCAATCTATGAGATAGAAAAAAAACAGAGGTGTGGGACACAATTTCCAAGTCTCCTGCAAACAGACATGAGGACAGGGCTCTGGGTCACTCATGGGACAAAGGTGGGAGCCTGCACCATGCAGGTCGTACTTGTGGGTGTCCCCAGGCAAATCATTGTCTGGTGGAAGGGGGAAATGGAAGTCAACAGACCTTGCCTTCAGGTTTTACACCCTACAGCTTTGCTCAGACACTGCGAGGCCCCTGGCAGCCTTGGCTGGGGAGTCCCGGCTGTTCAGCACCCACTGGGTGTTCCTCAGCCCAAAGGCAGCCCAAGGGCACCTTCCCTCTGCTTCAGACTTCTGGGGATGAGCAAAACTTCACATCAGCCTGAGCACATGGCTGTGTTTATACACTGCATCTCCAGCTTTGGTACAGGCTGTTAGGGGAAGACTTTACACTTGGTAGAAACAGTGCATTTGAGAATTGACAGCAAAGCTTCAGCAGCTTCGGTGGTTTGGCTTATTCCTAGAGTTCCCATTGCTGAACTCTCAACATTTGTTTATATCGAATGCAAATATTTGTGCAGTAAAATAGTTTCATTATTTCAAAATAATTTAGAAATAAAAAACCATCTATGTTCTGATTTGCATTTAGTTGGTACTTTAGACATTACATTTGGGTCTCTATTGGTATAAATTAAACCAATAGGTTTAACAGGATAAGAAGAATTTGAGGGTTTTTTTCTGTAATTTCTTGATTTTGCAATCCTTGGCTCTCTCACAGGGTTTTATTTTTCAAGGCTTCACTGTGTGTTTTGATGCCAAGGTAACAAAACAAATGGTGAAAACATGTTCACTTGCACCACACCTGCCTTCATTAACAGCACGTTCAGAGAGAAGAGATGGAGAGGAAAAGGAACTCAAGAAACCAAGTTGCAAAGTGATAAATCCAACTGCGTGTCAATGTGGGGAAACCTTGGAACCCCTTCAAAAGAAGGCATCTCTTCCCTTTCTATCTTAACAAACTGAAAAGTGTCTTGATTGGCTTGTGCAGATATTTCAGTAATTATTCCAGAATTATGGTCCATTTTGGGGGTCAGCCACTTCTTTGATGGCTACAGCTGGAAAGTTACCACTGAAGATTATTAACTGGTTCTAAGCTTAGAATTTATGATGGAAAATAGGGCACACATCAAGAAATACTGATATTACATTTTTCTCAGTTTCTACATGGAAATAAGAAGTGGAAGAAAGAAAAGTTTAAAGCTGGGACACCTGGGAAGAAATATGAAATTTTTTCCTAAAGAAATATGATTTTTTTCCCATAATTTCCTTTTCCTAAATGCAAAAGAAATTATGGGCTATTTCAGTGACTTGGAAAGAAAAAAAAGACAGCATTCCCTTCAGAACTCCATAAATCTTACATTTAGGGCCCAGAGATATCAATCTGAAACCCAGAATCCAACAACAGAGTACATGCATCTGCTGCAGCCTCATTGCTTTGTAAACACAAGCTGATCTTTTCATTTGCAGTTAAAATAAAAAACAAACAAACAAACCAAACAAACAAAAAGAACCAAAAAACAAACAAAACCCCAAACCAAAATAAAACAAAACAATACAAAATTCAAAACAAACAAACAAAAAACCAAACCTAAACAAAAATATTATCTCAGATAAATCTCAGATTAAACTCAAAATTAGACTCAGATCAACTTTAACATCTCAGCTTTAGGCAAGAAAAGGAATACTAGGTAAATATATAAGGGCACAAATTTTTGCCTGTGGCTTGTGCATAAAAGGGTTTATTGCCACCATGCCAGATGTAAATGCAAGGCAAATTATGTAGGCCACCCTAGAAGCAGGGAAAGCTAAGGCCCCCATGCATCTCTGTTTAAAAAAGAAAACAGGCATTCTGCAAAGCCTATTGTAGCTCTCCATCTGCTGAGCTGAGGGGCGGAGGATGACATTAATGTGCTGAGTCTCCTTTTTCCCCGTATGATAAATTTGAACTAAATGGTTTTTGACATTGTTTAGGACAAGTCAGAGTCAAAGCAAGCCTGGTTTATGTCTCAGGCCTAGATAAGCCGGGCAGGCAGGGGACAGCCACTAATCATCAACAAATTGCAAAGCAATCACAATGCCAAGACAAAGGCAAAATCAATTACAGTGACAATTAAAGTGGTCAGATATCAGAGCTGAAAGCTTTGCAGTTAATAAATGTTCTCCTGAGAGATAGTAGCCTTCTAAACTTTCAAGCAAAGCCCTAAATTGTCCCTGGAAGGAATAAGGCTATTAGTTAATAGAAAATATTTGTGTAATAAGTTAAACCAAAAACTATGTATAGAAATTAAACTAATGAACTAGTCTGCTCCCTTGCAAAGAATAGCTGGTAGTTAAAACAACAAAAATACTGAATGTTACAAATCTTTCAGTAATGACAGTTTCTTTTAACTGCTATTATATCACAAGGAAGATAAAACCAGAAGTAATTGGCACCTTCATTTTCTTTAAATTGAATTATTAAAAGGCAAAAGAAAGTGTGGATTACTTAGTGGCCAAGTTCAGGTATACAAATTGTGCCTTCTACTCCTGTGTCTGGTATGATGCAAATCTATCAAGACTTTTCAAATCTACAACCCTGGGGAGCTAAATGTGCCATTCTATTAATATATTATAGAATGAGTAGTTGGATTGAGAATCTTCAAGTGAGACGACCTGAAATAAGTATTCCAGGTACAAGGAAAATCAACAATCAAAAGGGAGAATGAAGATCCTATCATGTAGGAAGGATCCGAAAGTCCAGGAAAATGAAGAGAATTCAGATATCAGTTTTCCAACCAAGGCTCAGGCAAACCATCATGCTTCTGTAATTACACAGTGTCTCGTTCGAAGTTTTCACCAGTTGGATTGTCTGAGAACATGAAGGCAGAAAGCAGATTCCTCTTGAAAAGACCATACTGGAATATTGGAAAACTGCTGGCAGACTGCAGTGGGATGACCCTGGCTAGATTCCAGACACCCACCAAAGCCTTCACGAGTGGAAATAAGGATAGAGGGATATCACTCATCAAATACCATTATGGGCAAAACAGACTAGAATTAGCAGTATTAATTGAATTTATTACTAACAAAATCAGAGCAGAATAATGAGAAGTAAAATAAGACTTTAAAAACACCTTACCCCTCCCTTCCCTCCTTCCCAGCTCTAACTCATTCCCTGCAGCAGTGGAGAGAGACAGGGAATGGGGATTATGATCAGTTTATCACAGGTTGTTTCTGCTGCTACTCAGGGAGAGGAGACCTTCCCTGCTCCATTGTGAGTCCCTTCCATGGGAGACAGTTCTCTATGTACTACTCCAATGTGAGTCCATCCCACAAGAGACAGTTCTCCACAAGCTGCTGTAGAGTGGTCACTCTTCCATGAGGTGCAGTCCTTCAAGAACAGGCTGCTCCAATGGGTACGCCATGGGGTCACAAGCCCTAACAGGAAACCTGCTCCAGCATGGGCTCCTCCCTCTGTGGGTCTACAGGTCCCTGCCAGGAGCCTGCTCCAGCATGGGCCTCCCATGGGGTCACAGCCTCCTCTCAGGCATCCATCTGCTCTGGCCTGGGTCCTCCGTGGGCTGCAGGGGCACAGCTGCCTCACCACGGGCTGCAGGGGACTCTCAGCTCTGGTACCTGCAGCACCTCCTGCTCCTTATTCTGCGCTGACCTTGGTGTCTGCGAACTGTTCCTCTCACATATTGTCACCTCTTTCTTCTTTGGCCATAGTTACATCTACACAACTTTTTTTTCTGTTCTTAAATATGTTATTCCAACGACCATCATTTCTGACTGGTCCAGCCTTGGCCTGTGGCACGTTGGTCTTGAAGCTGGCTGGGATTGACTGTGCTGGACATGGGGGAAGCTTCTGGCAGCTTGCCACAGAATCCACCCCTGTACCACCCTTTTACCAAAACCTGAACACACAATCCCAACACACAGACCCAGACTCCTGAATGGAGTTTCTCACCTGCAGGAGCTACCTCCTCAAGAGCCCTATTCAGGCTTCAGATAGGGTGTGGATTTCTGAAAAACAGCAGCCCTGATTCATTCTACATTTACATTGCTTCCAAGGGACAGTCACCAAAAATGCTCTTCGAGTTCAGCTCATTAAGGATCCAAGTCATGCATAGCTAACATTAGCTGAAAAATATTTCCTGCTCTATGGATGAGAAATTTGGTACATAATTAAATCAATTTTCTAACAAAGTATAACAACAACAACAAAACAGCCTAAGCAAAACCTCAATCCCATCATGTTTTTAGTAAAAAGTAGAATTTCATTCAGTCTTTTATCTAGGCCCTACTTCTTATTTCATTCCTAGGATTTCTTGCTCCCAGAACTTCTCTAAATTATGGATCAAAATGAATGGGTTTACAGACATGAAAATTCACTGTGGTTGTGATCTGTTTTGAATTTCCAACCAGGAAGGGTCACTTCATATCACACAGCTGATGGCCAGTGCACTCAAGTACAATGAATCTTTTAATGGACTCACACTCTATGTCTATGAGAACTAATTCCTCACTTTAGTGGTTTGTATTTTTTAAATGATTATTCAAAACATTAGGAAAACCTAAATGTTCATATGAAGATGCATTTAAAAAGCAACTGCCAATACTAAAACTTGAAAAAACTACTTGTCAAAATCCAAGAGCACAAAAATGCATGGAAAATGCAGTATTAGTTTAGTGCTTTAATCATGTAGAACATTTATCTGAGACTATCTACAACACTTTAAAATACTTACAGGTTATTATTAAAACCTTTATCTTAGACAGTTCACTTATCTCCAAACATTAACCCATTCATATGTTAGTGACTAGTCAGAATTATGAGTAGTTGCAAGGTCTTAATCTGTTTTTCCAATCAGGTATGGCATTTTCTTCGGGCTGAGGGCTTATTTGTATTGCTAGATGGGTGCCAAAGGTTGAAACAGGTACGTGCATGAGGCATTGTACTCCAGCTCAATAACCTGTGAAGCGTTTGGCCTCACTCTACAACACATATGTGCCCTTGTCTGCCTTCCATTCAGTAATATCTCTATCTAGGCGGTTTCTGCTTGTCCTCTGGATTGAATATATTCCAGGCAAAGACATCTCCTTTCCATGTGAAGTCTAATGCATGAGCCAATAGACAACCTTCCCTGTTTTAGATGTCCTTTGCATTTACCTTGTTCTATAATTTGCTTCAACAGTTAGTTTATACAAAATTATCTCTTCCTTGCACTCTTATACTTAATCTTTTAATAACTTTTTTCTATTTTCCAGTTCAATCTAACAATACATCTTTGAAACATGAGAAATTACTTTAAAACTGGGAAATATTAATATTGTTTATTTACTTTAACTTAATTTATGTCCTTCAGATTTCCGAATTTCTGGATTCTATCTACAAAACAGTAAAAATCATAATTAAATGTATTCCATACATGTACATATATTATATTTCATACTATATGTGAAAAACTTTTTTAAAACATTTTGCAACCATTACTATAGGTTTATCTCTCAAGCTTTTGATGTTAAAACTAGACTGCAGTAAACAAAAGTGGTTAATCTTATTGAGGGAAAACACTTGTCTACTGGGTGAGACAAGATAAAATACAGAATTACTCTTCTATCCAACAAGGTTCTGCAGGATAAACTGTTTCCTCCAGCCTTTCTTTCTAGCACAAGAAACTTCAGAGTTCTCCCAAGCAACAATAAAATCTGAAAAGGCTGCTGTGCACTCCCAAGACAGCTACCTACAAGTACTGGCAGAGTTCCTGCTCTGCTCCAAGGTACCTTCTTCCCCCATTGTCCACTGCCCCCGCATCTCCAGGGACCAACTCCTGCAGTGCACGTTCAGGCTTTGCCTAGCAACAAAAAAGTACCTCCTCCAGACAGAGAATTGGCCAGAAGAGCAGGCAACTCCCAGAACTGCTGCCTGTTCTTCTCTACTTTAGAGCTCAAATTTTTTTTACCTAAGAAATACTAACATGTGAATCTATGTATGAACAAGATGGGAATAAACACATCATATGCTCTGCCAGTTCTCTTACCCCAAGTTTGTAAAGTCCTTTGATTTATAGGGAACTTCTAGGTCCAATGTGGTTTTTACAGGTCTCTGTTCACAGACAACTTTGTCCTTGTGCTGCATCTTGGTGACCCTGTAGTTCTGAAGCTAATTTACTTGCTTCAGTCCTGCACCATCAATAGTCTAAGAATGAAAGCTCCCTGAGCCATTGACTTCTTAGCCAGACCACGTAAGTTCTATGACAATCCCCCAAACACCAACCTGCCAAATAAAAATAAGTTGTCCTGACATAAGTGTTATGAAAAACCTGCTAGCTAATAGAATATCTCATTGTTACAATGAAAAATATTAGTTGCATTGCAGCTTGCCTTTTTTTTTTTTTTCAACTCTGAATGATAAAGGCTTGGGAGACTGATTTCTTCCTGAAGAGCAGGAAGGTCATTCTATGAACTAAAAGCTGTGAGGATTGGACATGCTAGGACTACATTAGGGTTTGGTTACTGAAAACGTTACACTGACACTTAATGACACAGAAGGAGTTTTGCAACTTCTTTTACAGCAATTACAAAGGTGTTCCAGGAAATTTAGATACCTTTAACGGTTACATATTTGGACACATTTCTAAAAAAAATGTGGTGATGCTGTAGACATCTCATAGACAGTGACAAAGATAAAAAAATTGAGTTTATAAAAGAAAAGATGGAAATATAGGACCTCTGGGGACTGCAAGGTTGATAAAAAGTTGAACTACAAGGCAGAATAAAAAGAGGAAGGTGAGATAAGCATTGATGATTATGTGGGGGAGAAAAAACAATAAACAAATCATAGGCTCCAACATGGCTAAAACCTATATGTAGATTTATTATTGAAATGAAAGCCTGGACAAAGAATGTTGTAATGTGAAGTGTGTCAAAACCTATTGACAGAAGAACTACCACCAAAACTAGATTAAATAATGCAACAGGTAGCTGGAACCTGCCTAGAAAGTTTGCTGAGGGTCAACGACGTTCTCTGTAAAACAGTTTAGACTTCAGAGGTGGAAGAAGAGCAATTCAGCAGCTAAAAAGATGAGAAAGTCCAGTGAGATATTCACCCTGAAAAACAATGTCCAGCCAGCAAAATCTGTGTTATATGTTGATATAGATAAAGACATATGTTCTCACTTGAGATTGCAGTGTAATGTTGGAACAACTTGACCTCATTTTAAATGAGCTAGCTCAGGTCCTGGAA
Organism: Irena cyanogastra; assembly: GCA_013397155.1. Classification (NCBI taxonomy): domain Eukaryota; kingdom Metazoa; phylum Chordata; class Aves; order Passeriformes; family Irenidae; genus Irena; species Irena cyanogastra. The sequence continues at coordinate 117,880 of VWZV01002304.1, read as the reverse complement.
GCAATGTGAATGCTCTGCTGTGCTGCAGTATTTATTCTGCAAGGGCAAGTAGAGCTCTCTGCTTCTATGGGTGGCTTTCTTCTAATGAGTTTGCTTGCTATTTACTTATCAAAGCAATGTAGCTCACTGAAAGCTATTTCCAGGATCTCTGCAGTCTTTAAAAGGTACATGTACCCAGATGTCACAATTAATGTAAGACTGAAACAAATGTTATTGAGACTGTACTGCCAGTTTCCTATCTGTTAAGAAGAAGGTTCATTAAGATATTCTACTAAGATAGCAAAAATAAGAAAATAGTTGGAAAAACTATATGAGGGCAGTATCAGCTACCCAAAATGATTGTCTCTGTTGTCCCTGTTGAAAATCACATAGGCAAATGAGTGGCTCGGTTACATTCTGTGAAAAACATTTCCTGGGAGAAAATGGTTTTTGGCCTGATTTCAGTTCTCACTACCAACCTCTATAACACAGGTGAATTTGAAGTCATTTCAGCCTCCCTGTAGTAATTTCAGCTTTACCCGGAGTAACTCTAGAGTAAACTTAAAATGTACAGATTCCAAGGTGGAGGGATCACATCTTTTTGCCAAGACTAGGCACCACTGGCATTAAGGCAGATCCCTACTGTATCCCACCAGGGAGAAACAAAAGAAGACAAAAGATAAGGAAGTCTGCAAATATCAGCTTGCTAATTGTCCTTACACCTTACTCACATCAAAACATGCCAAGGGATTATTCCCAGATCCCTGGTCTGTACACTAGCTTCACTAATTGAATCTGATTTTATATTTGCTCCTTAATACAAAATAGCAGCACATCTACTTTATAGGCAGATGTCACTGTCAAAGGCTAATCAAATCTGCAGTGATCTGGTTCACATTTATGTTCACCTTCTAGAAAGCTTGAGTATTTTTTTACTTGACTTTTAAAGAATTTCTTCTTTAGGTTGAAGTGAAAAAAGATTATACTTCAATTGCCTTTAAAAGCCTTGCCTTGCTTTATCTCAATTAGACCTATAAAAATCCCTCTTTAACAAGATTATTTTCTGTATTAGTGAGAAATCTACATTGCTTCAGCAAACTACTGTCCTGGTGCAGCTCAATTTCAACTTGCAATTAAATTCCCTACTACTGCAGAAATTAACATCTTCTAAAACATATTTTAAGATAGTTCCATAACAAATATTCTTGAAAATTCCTTCACAGCAAGGTTTATATTGATGACAAGAAGAAGTAAATAGAAGAAAGGATCAACATAAATTTCACTCATTGTCCTCAGTATTTCCTGAAGTCTTGCAGAAGATTTATGAAAAACTGGACTTGAACCAAAAATGTGTCCTCACAGCCCAGGCAGCCAACCTCATCCTGGACTGCATCAAAAGAAGTGTGCCCAGCAGGTCGAGGGAGCTGATCATCCCCCCCTCCCCTTCTCTTGAAGACCCTACCTGGAGCACTGTGTGTGGGGACCCCAGCATAAAAAAGACTGTTGGAATCAGTCCAGAGGACACCACTAAGTTGATCTCAAGGCTAGAAAACCTCTACTATGAGTACAAGCTGAGAGAATCAGGTCTGGTCAGCTCAGAGAATAGAAAGCTCTAGGGAGATTCTAACAGCCTTCCAGTACCTGAAGGGACTTAAGAGAAGGCTGAAGAGAAACTTTTCACAAGGACATGTTGCTGTAGGACAAGGCAGAATGGTCTTAACCTGAAGGAAGTTAGGTTTAGATTAGATATTAGGAAGAAATTGTTTACTTCAAGGGTAGTAGAGTCACTGGAAGAGGTTGTCCAGAGAGGTGTGGACTCCCCATTCCTTGGAGATCTTCAAGACCAGGTAGGATGGGGCTCTGAGCAACCTGATGTAGTTCCCTGCTTACATCAGGGGGGTTGGAACTAGATGATCTTTAAGTTCTCTCCCAACCCAAACCATTCTGAGTCTATGAATTTCTTCCTAGCAATGCATAAAACTTGTGAAACTAATCTTCTGCAATTTAAAATAGATTTCGTTAATTTAAGTAGCAGTTTATGGTGTAGTCAGTCATTCTGGCAAGGGAGATGTCCAGCATGGCAAAATTCAGTCTAAATAGGTAAAATTCAGGAAAAACAGAAGAAACTGAATATCAGATCTTATAATGGAAATTGCCAGAGTAATCCATTTCTGTCACACAAAGATGTACACACACAGATAGAATCATAAAATAATCAATCTCTGTATTGTTTTTATTCTTTCCTACAACATAACAAAAAATTTACTACATAAGTAGCCATGTGAACAGTAGACATTATATTATTATATGCACAGCTAACTCACACAAAAAATGGGATCCAAAACCTTGGGTGAATTCCATCCCTAGACACGTTTTCTTGTTGCATTAAAAAGCAATTGGAAAATGAAAGGAAGGAGGGGTGCTATACAGCTAACTTAAATCCAGATACATTTCTTTGAAAGAAAATCACTAAAACTTTAATAATTATAATCAAAGCAAGGCTAGAAATACAGATGGAGGGAAAAAAATAAAACAGGGAATGATGAGAAAGAAAGACAATTCAGGAATAAAAATAAAAGAGGGGAATAAAGGCAAGTGAGGGCTACAGAAAGAATAGAGAGGATCAATCAAATGGACGGGAAGAAAATAGGGAAGGAGAGAGAAAAGGGAAGCATAGAAGGGAGATGGAAAAGGATAAGACACAACTAACCCATTTATTATAATTAATCTAATTGATTTCAAAGCTATAAAGAATTATATGAAATCCCCAGTCTGTGGTAATCATACTCACTCATAATTCAACCTTGATTTTGAAAATTTTTAAAGGCAAAGCTCAATACAATTGTTTAAGGTGTAGTAAACTAAATAATAGTAGTAAACTATAATAGCCTACAAGTTGATGACGTTAGCATCCCATTTTTGTGAAAGCTAGATAAATTCAGCATCTCCACAGGAAAACATGAAAACAAAGGCATTTGTTTGATTAATTACTTCTATAAAACTAATCATATTTTGCAAAACTGTCAATAAAATGATATCAACCTTTAATATCCAGCTGCAATATGGCACAAAAATGTTGTTATTGTAGCAAAATGAATCAAAGCGAGACATATATTCTAATTTGAGTTTCTATTTTTGCACTATTTCTATTAAATCAGCTTTGTAGATAGTTGAGGTAAAATTTGTGGCAACATGAGAGCATTAATGATTGCAATTTGAACTGAAGAAATCCTGACACTTTAGTTTTAATGAAATGTGGCAATATCCATTTCATTCAAGAGGCCTTGTTTTTGTCATTTGCTGTTCCTTAATCTTAACCTATAGCAGATTCTCTAAAATTGCTTTATGTAAAAAGCAAAAAAAGACCTGTGAAATGTTATCAGCTTGTAAACTATTTGCTGAAGGAAAACATAAAATGGGCCTGCTGAGTATACACTATTTCTGCATTTTGTTCCTGAAATTATGTAAGAAGGCAGTTTATAGCTAAACAAGGTATGTCCTTCTTAGCAATTATATGCTGCCATAATCCTATTTGCTGAGGTAAAATTCATTTTATGGGGAGACAAAGAATATGTAGGCATGTACACTGATGGCATATAAAACATCCCAATGCACAACATACTACTAAAATCAAGTTGCCACTTTGAGTTTATTGCTTTCTCACTAGCATTCACTTCACATTTTCCTGTGAGACACTATGTAAATTCAAGATGAGTTTATTTCACAATGTCTGTGAGAGGAAAGGTCCAGACTAGCAAACAAGAAACACACAAGAACATTTTAAAATTCACGACTAGAATAGAAATTTCTCATCTCTGAAATTTAGTTGGTGTGCCCATTTTAGACAAGGACCTATGAGACATTCTGTTGAATGTCAGATACTGATACTTAAATAATAGGGTCATATCTAAAATATTTTTTCAACCTTTCAGAATACACAGCTTCACAGACCTTTAGCAAGATATGGTTCCATGTTAGAAGAAACCTTTTTCAACATACTGTCAGGATTTCATTTCTGGGAAAGTGCAAAAGTGTATATTCTGGTACATTTCACAGTGCAAGGGAATTATTCGCAGTAAATCCCGGGGCTTGTCAACTTCTTATGTCTGTCTAGCTATATAAAAATTTTTTCTCTTGGCCCTATCCTAATAGAAAAGAAACTCCCTTGCTTCTACTCCCACAGAACTGGGACAATTTACTGGAAACACCTGACTCTGTGAGGAGGTCTGAGTATCAATCACAGGAGTGAGGCTGGAAAGCTCAGAGCATTCAAGCAGGCAGATAGATGCAACCAGCTGGAAGACCAGGGATCTGAGGCCAGCTACTGGGCTGATTGAGTGGCTAAGGTCAGCAGTTGGAGAGTGTATGTGTGTATAAATGCTTGTGCATGTATATATATATATATATATGCACACCACTATCAGACTTCAATCCTGAACCAGCAGGAGGAGAGGAGCACCGCTGGGCAGCCCACACTGTTCGTGTTTACACAAGATCTATACATCCATGCAGCTGCAGGCAGGTCCCTACTTTCCATCTGTGCTGACCCCCTGTCTGTGCACACTCAGATGTTCATGACTACCCATAATAATGAACTCAGCCTTGCTGCTGGCTCAACCTGGGCACAGGGAACCACAGAAGTCCCCCAGCTTTGAGGTTAGTGAATGCAGCAGCCACTGTGTTGCTGGAGCTGCTGGCTGCACAAGTCCAGAGCATCCCTTGGGAATTTCTTGCCATCTGACCACAAGGTTTCCAGGCCAGCCTGTCCTACTCAGGATTGCATGAGCCCCACTGATTGCAGTGGGGTCACATCTTGAAGGAGGACGTTGCCAGAGTCACCTCAAGCGGATTACTGAGGGGTGACAGCTTATGAACACTAATAACCAGGTCTGATTTAAGAAGTTCTAGATCATCTGGGACATCTAGTGCCCTGGAATATGGTGTTTCATGTTTTGTTAATGAAAACAAAACTAATTCTTAATTTTTTTATTTATTTCAACCGTTTCACTGGCAAATCCCCACTGAGATAAAACAGCTAGGATAAAGGAGTGTCCTGAGAAATAAATGAAGAACATGCAATATATTCATATCAATATGAATATATTGATATCAGAATTTTTAAAAATTAACAGTTTAAAAATCCACATATAATATTTAGATTTAGATTATAGAGGTAAGAATCTTGTAAGCAATCTCTCAAAAAAAAGCAATTATAAACATGAGAGCAGCAAATTCCTTACTTTTCTGAAAGCAGCAGCAAAGGGTGAATCTGAGGTAGATCAACAGAAAACCCACAAGGAACCTAACAGAAATTTCACCCCAGTCAATGACTTCATATTTTTAACACTAAATCTAAGGTCATTATGTTTCATTATCTGAAATTTTGTAGGTTTATAGAAATATTTGTTTGCAACAATTATTTTAGCTAATAACCAGAAAATCTTATTAGATTGTTAACTCCATCTGCCTTCAAAAGCAGCATGCTTTCTACTGACAAGGGGACAGATCATATATTAAACTAACAGCTTGCTCTTAGCCAAAAAGCAGGAAAAAATGTTTATTAGCATATAATTTTCTTTATTGGAGAAACTGCAGTTCTAAAAGAACACAACAGAACTATTAACAGCATCTTGTCTTTTGTGCATTTTTCTCATCTGCTTGTTTGGGTTCTTTTTTAAAGAAAAAGCCTCGTAGATGCACTGTGAATACTCACCTCACCTTTATTTGACAAATAACCTTGACAATTATTCATGGAACTTCACTGAAAAGAGACTCTGAATTTAAAAGTCACTCTGGGCTATAAAAACACATTGGTATTTTCAGTGGTCTGTGAACTGACACTCCCATTGCATGGCTAAGGCCATGCATTAAGCAACATCTCTCTCTATGCAAGCACATCCCAGCTCTTTTTATTTTTTTATGTTTAAATCCCATCTATTTTATAAGATATAGCTATCCATGGTGAAACCACAGCAGCATTAATATATTTTCTTTCGTTTCCCATTTCCATCCAAGGCATTAAGTAATTCTTTACTCTTGATCAAATTAATTTCCTTCCTGTTCCTGAGCCCTCAGCTCTGTTCTTTCCCTAGACAGATCTCTCAGACACTTGTATCCGTAATGAGCACTTAACTTTTCCCACCTTTGTCCTCTCAACCTGCCCTCCCAATTTGCCCTGTTTGCTTCTTTTACCCTTTCATCTTCCCTGTTGTCAGTGCTATCTTTTTGTCCTGTTTTTCTCTCCCTGCCAAAGACACCCTTTCACCACGTATGTGCTAACAATTCCAGTTATTCTCAGTGGAGAGTTTCTTAAATGGAACTCAATCGCTGAGTCTATTTTGCATGTCATAGAAGAACTGATGGTGAGAAGAATGGGCTTTCCCTTGGTAATTTTCATAGGCACATACTTCTCTCCATTTACTGAGCATGTTACATTCATAGGAATAGCTATGTCTCCAGTAGATGTTATTGGGAGTTTCCCATCTAGGATTTTGATGAGAAATGTAAACCAGTCCAAATCTCAGTTATTGTGAACAAACATACATTATTGTCTAAAAACTAGAGCCTCTCTGTGAGGGTTGTTGACAATCTGGAACTTGGTTAGCCAAAGTTTAAGCTTGTTTTTTTTCCAAACTAAGGGAATTGTTTACCTTAGGGCAATTTTATACCCCAAGCAACATAAATTCTCAGACTGAAGGGAAAGAAAATCTTTCTCTTCCTTCTTCAACCTCTTTGTCTTCTTCATTTTTGGACACAAGAAAGCTTTACCATAGCTTCCATTGGGTCAAAGCTGTCCTGTAATTTTTGTACCAGTAAGACAGAAGGAACTACTTTATTTTGCCTTTCAAGGCAAGAGCTTTAATCAAAATCCCTGCTGAATGACACTGACCTGAAAAACAAAGATCCTGACTCACTAATGAAATGTCTTGAAGCACTCTTACTGAGGATGAAATATTCCCATGAAAATGCAGAGACAGAAACTTTGCGTTATATTTTACAGTTTAAATAATGAGGGAATATACCAAATATATGAATATCCCAGTGACCAACAGGGTGAAATATGGAAAAGTTACATTCATGTAATTTCTCTTCATTCATCCCTTCTTCTGTGCTAATTGTTTCCTGGGTGTGTCAGCCCACCAGCTCTGGCTTCAGAATAGCTTGACCATGCACATTGATGTTCATTTGTGTGCCATCACTGAAGAAAGAATTTGAGGATTTGAATGCTTTTTCCCCAGGTAAAGAGGGAAGTCAGTTTTTCTGAGATGGATAAGGTGGGATGGTGGAACAGTTATATTGTTGCCTTTTCCTGATAAAGTGTCATTCCTTATTCCACTGGCAGCAATGCTCCATCCATCTCTGAATACCATCCAGTGTAACTCCTTTTTTTATGCATTGTTCAGGATTTCACTGTCTTCCTAACTCCATTCAGAAATGAACTGGAGAATTTATTCTCACCATCTATCTAGTTAGAGAGCATTCGCTATCTTGTACTACTATAGCTGTGGAGAAAATGTCATTTAAAATGGCTTTAACTCCAATTTATTTTTCTCTGGTTGTCAAGTTGTTCTCTTGCAGGTGCTAATGAGAATAGCAAAAGCAACTATTTCCACTAGCTGCTGAATCCTGAGCATCAGGTAGTTCTATACATCTACTCTTCTCTGTAGCTAACAGTAGCAAAGGCAGTAATTAATTGCTACTTTGCCACTATTTTGACTTTAGGACACAGGAGTGTATTAAAAAAAAAATTAAAAAAAAAAAAAAGTTCCAGCTTTTCTTCTTTTGGTTTGATATTAATTTTAGATCTCAGTAAAAGTATTATTTATCTGACTAAAAATAGCAAAGAATTAGAGTAGACCTAGCTTGGATTATGACTGGCATAAACAACTGACTGGGGTGTCCATGATGTGAGGTATTTCATGCTCTGGAGGAGGCTTTTCTGACAGAATAGTAATTGAGCCAGCACTCCTTGCTTCTCACTTCTTGCTTGTAGTGTCTCTTGTTACTTGATAGGTGAGACAGAGTAAAAGGGTTTCATTGAATACATGGTACATTTTAGAGATCCTGTTTGAAACCCTTTCTCTTTTCCATTTCTTTGCTACTGACATATACCAGAACTGTGATCCAAATTTCAAAACTGGTTCATTTTTCCCAGCTGCTACGACTCAGTAATTGACAGAAGGCTGCTGCTTGTAACTCTGCTACAGTTAAAAGCACTATTTTGTAAAGAGCATTCTCACAAAAAAGCAAAGCTACTACTCTAATTGAGTTTATCACTGACACCAATGACAATTTATTTCTACTTTGAATTCAGCATGTAAGATTTACTTCAGGGAGAGCTGTGAAACTTGTTAGTGCTAGAAATCACTTTTCGTTAAAAGAAAGAACTGCCTTCAACCTCTCTATTTAATGACTTCACTACCACAACACCACAATGACCAGTGTTCACAGGCAAGTTTTTTACATGGTTTCTCACCTCCAAGAGTCTCAGCTTTGCTTTTCAGAGTCAATAGTTTGTCTGCCTCATCATGTCAGCCTTAAAAATGTCTTAGGCATCAGTGCTAGCTAGTTCTTGCCTTATTTTCCCATCACTAGTATTTTTATCATATAGGTCTACCCACTTGGAATTTCCACTTATGCTGTACCTCAGTCCCAAAGTATATCTTATTAACACTTCTGAAGGTCAAAAAAAAGGGAATATTACAAAGCAGTATCCCCAGGGTGAGATGGACAAGACTGCCAATTACCACTGTCCCAGAGAAAAGAACAAACATGACTTCATTCGATACAAAATGTAATTCTCTGCTTAGAACTAAGAAGAAAATCAACAGACCAAAAGTAGAGACATTAACACTGAACTACTTAAAATTACAGACCAAGTCCAACCTCTACTGAACTTAATGGCTAAGCTCTTGGCTGATGAGTTTTGACACAACTGCTGTGAATTAAGAGCTTCTACATGTCCCGCATGAAGGAAAAAGAACTCATACGAAGGTATTCAGTGTAAAGATTTTTAGCAAGCATCTCTGACTTCTCAGCAGTGATACAGAATGTGTCTAGCCATAGCTGTGAAACTGTTCTGGATTTATTCCATGATTATTATTTTATGAATACATTTGTCATACTTGAATACTTCTGCCAAAGACCTGCTCTTTTCCAATTACCTCAAGACTGAACAGGATATGCACGTTATTTAATAGTCCTCCATCTACTGTAACACTCATGTTTACATATAGGCATGGTAATCAACAGAAGATAAATCAAGGCAAAGGTCATCTCCACAAGCAGTCTTCTCTATGATGTGAAAAAGGTGATGTGTATTTCCCGGCGTATTCAAAGGAATCTTTTATTTTGAAAAGTATGGACAAAAAATGGCATTAACAAGGAGTGAATTATTTTGCATTTTGAGAACAATATGTATATAGAAAAAATGGGCATTCATATTAATTATTCCAATCGTGCTTTATGTTCCAAGATATAAAATGCAGTTTCATGTTCAAAACAAGTTTTAGCAGATGGTTTATGTGACATCAACATGAATTCGTAGCAATACACTGTTTAATCTCCACTATGTCTTAAGTGTTGCTTCAAAAATATTCTGAACAAATTTTCTCTACGTTTTTATCACCAGCAAATAAATACCCTCTAGACTGTAAAATAATATCACTGACAATTCCTGTGTGAAAGATAGTAAGATCTTCTATACCCTGTTCAACAAAACCTTTGAAGGTTTCAGAAGACACTTAAAGGAATTGTACCACTATAGAAACTACAAATTAACAATATATATTATTTCTGTTACTTTCTGCATCTAAGAACTTAGAGACTGACCTGGATAGTTCCAAAAGCACAATGCCATGATATATGACTTTGCCATTTGTCCTCTTTGTAAACAGAGAAAGGCCCCAGGGAAGGTTATGCCGTCTTTTACTACTCACAGCCTTGGAAAAAAAAAATTATCTGGTGCAATTTTATTAACTCTATACTCTTCAACTTTTTCTAGTTCTATGGGCAGAATCAGATTGAAAATAATAGAAAAAAATGGTAAAGATTTCATAAATATAGTACTCCATTAACAACTTTAGCAGAAGTGTTCTGTCCTTGGGTAAGCAGACAGCAAATTTTCATGTCTCCTGTCTTCCCCAGACACATTCAAATCCTTCTACAAGAGTGTCTTCTCAGGGCTCTTGATTAAAATTAACAACCTGTTGATTTCAATTATTACATGTCTACAGCTCATCCTTTCGGAGTTTATGGTCAATAGGTCACGTCAGCCTGGGATGTAACACCAAAGAACACTGGATTAGCACCAGCTATGGTATGGACAAGAGTTCCCAGGACTGGTACAAGGTGCACATTGTCAGTTTTGGTCTGCTGTTCACATGCAGAGCAGGCTGAAGTGCTGAGCTGGCAACTGTCAGTCAGGTATATTTACTGTGCCTCTTAAGTCCTTCCCAGATTCCTACCACAGAAATTTAATTCATGAAAAGTTTGGTTCCTACATCTGACATTTTTATTTTGTCGTGTTGCTTATGACTAAGCATGACACGTCTCAAACCTTTCCATTTATAACACAGAGCAGAGCAGCCACAAATCCAATGCAGCCAGCAAATTTTCCTATAATGTTAATATCTGACTGTAAGCATGCATGTTTATGTGTGTTATTCTCATAAATTTGGTTATAGTATTTGTATTTTAGAAAATCGTAGTTATAAGCATTAACAAAGAAGATATTTAAGTCCAGATCCTACCTGAAATTTTTAAGAATTTCTTCACACAAATCCATTTATGTGTTTCCATGTAAGGGACAGTATTTTTTGCCCTTGTTTGTAAATTAAAAATTAAATTCTTGAATTATCTGACCGTATATCCACACTTTTATCATATAAAAACTTTACACACACATTCAGAAAATCAAGATGTACAATGGTAAAGTAAAAAGGACGAGTTTTAATTTCATTTTGCATGGAATATCTTTTGATATGTTTTTCTTTGAGGTTTGTGATCAAACCCATTTGAGGCCTGTTAATATATGTCATGTTTTGCCTGGTTACATGGAAAAAATCCCATGCACAAAATAATTCTGCTAGATCTTTCACTTTTGGGAGCAGATTTACCTTGATAATTAAAATCTGCTCATTTCCAAGTAATTTCAGATTTCCTTATGAATATTTCACATAAGGCATCAGATAAAAATTCAGTGTGCAGTTATACAGGACATGTCAAGAGGGACCATGTTTTATTCCTGCCCCTTAAATATTAGTGAATACAGTGTTCTCCCAACTAACCCCTGTGTTCATTTAGAAGCAAGACTCTGAGAAGCAGTCTGCATTGCAGAAAGCCTCAGTAGAAAATTATATAAGCAGAGATGATGGTTTAAGATCTCTTTAGAGTGAATTTGACTTTCAGATACTCTCAGGAAACAGAACATCACAGAGCAGTAATACAGCAGCAAGTTTTGCTGTAGCAGCTATATATTTAAACTTCATGAGTTACCATTGCATAATGCCGTGCTTCCAATTGCACCATACATTTCAGAGCTTGGCTGTGTACTTCACATAAAAAGTTCTCTTTCAAGCAAAAGGGATCTTTCATTCTTTTTTTTTTTCTTTATATTTATGCCATGTTTCCTTGTATCTAACAGCAAAATTCCTTCGACATGAGCAAAAAAGCCTCCCTTCAAAATCTGTCTCAAATTTTAGTATTCATTCACACTCATAAAGAAACAGCAGATGAAGTATCATCTCTGAAAATATTGAGTGGAAAAATACCTCCTTCCTTAGATGGAATCTTTTCAGCAAACTGATTTTTAACTTACTCTCAAAAGCCAAATTGTTTACTATGTGTTTGCAATTACACTGTCTTACTTAAAATAAGACATGAAAGCGATTTTTGGAGGGCTTAGAAGTGAATTTAATATGTTAACTCTCATATCTAGTATTACCCTTTACTGTTTCAACCAATGCAAATGGCATTGAAAGACTACTTCAACTATGAAAAGCAACTAATATTACAACTAATATTGCTACTAATATTTTCTTTCATGATTTTTTATAAGATACACTATAGTCAAATGTCTCACATATGACAAGTAACCAATTTTAATAAAATGCAGATTAGCATGACAACTGAAATTACGTGTAAAGACAATTGTCTGTGCTGTGAGTTAACTCCAGGCCAGGGTCACACTCCTGATTGATATACTGCCCCAGTTTTTGCACTGAGATTTCAAATAACAGATTTATACCAAATAGATTTTAAATTTTGAGCACAGGCTGCTCCCTTTTTACAGCCAAGCTGAAGAATGCAACCTCAGGCTGAAGGAAAGGTCATTCTTTAAGGATTCCCACTATGGAAGCTGTCTTTCTTGCCCTTCCCTGTCTCTACCTGTATCTATGATCTCCTTGATCTCTTGGCCCAGCAACAAAAATAATCTGAGTCTTCACTTAACTAATACAACCAAAAAGGTGAAGAGTTTTATGAAACTTCTTACTCTTGAGATATGATTTGCAGCAATGCTACCAGGAAAGAAATGAGAGCCTCTGACCAGGTGGAAGATCAGAGAAAAATTGTCACCTTTCAGCAGTGACAAACATGACCATCAGGCTGTCAGCACTCTGTCTATTCAAAGTGAAGAAACAGAGTACACAAGAGAAGCAACTGTGGAATAGCAGGGAATACATGAATTTCTTTTTTCTTTGTTCTAATGGAGACACAACAGCTATGTGAACACAGGGAAATAGTATCTTGAAATTATTTTCTTGCTCTGTGTAATAGCAGATAGGTAGGTGCAGTGATGTTGCTGTCCTCGTCGCCCACCAAGACACCATTTCTTATTTGAGTTTGGATCTTTGAGCCAACTTACACAAAATTGTTCTATAAGAAAGAGCAACCCTTGCTACAGAAGAGACAACAAAGATGACAAAAAAGTTGTCATGAACTCCCATACAGTGGCTTAGGAGTTCCATGGAAAAAGATATCTCTAGTTTTACAGATATCTCTAGTTTATCATGCTATTCTGAGAAATTTTTGGCAAAGTCTACTGGTATAGTAGTTATCAGGGTCCTGCTATAAAGTGAACTTGTTCAAAATGAGTTATCTAATGAACATATAACAGCTTTCCAGTATGATGCTCTTGTGATAATTATGGCTTCAAATACTTCTGTAGATGTAAATATCAGGCAGCTGTCAGAAGAAAAGCTATAATTGTAATAAGCACTCTTTGGTTTGCAGGTTAGCGTGACTTCTGTTAAGTGTAACGTGATTAAGGAAAATTTTTCTCTTTTTTCTTTTTTTAAAATACTGTACTTTTGGTGTTCTTGTAAGTCAGTCTCCAACAGAAAAGAAAATTACATAGCTCAGAATATAATTTGATGACTAGCATTATAGAAGTATCCATCCTGTATTGGGCTGCTTTGCCTTTCACACTCTGTACATCAAGTTTAGCTACAAATTTACTCTATTTTCACCAATTAGTAATATAGGGATGGAAATAGAATTTCCCATTAGAACGATAATTGTTCATTTCTTCAAAATATAAGCTAGAGAATTGTGAAATAAAAACCTCAGAAATGATGGACCATAAGGCTGATACTGAGTTCTAAAAGCTGGATTTAAAGTGCAAAACTTCATTATGTAAATAGGTTCTTTCAGGTTCAGCAAACTATTCAACTACTACCAAGACCAGGCTGCTGCTCTGATGTGTGAACTGTGACCAGCCTACAGAATCACTGCTCTCCATGTGATGATAACACCCACTCAAGCAAACTTTAGTATTTTTATGCTTTATTGCAGAAGTACTTCCCACAGGAATAAATTACACACCATCCCCATAGTGCAGTGATCGTAATCACTGACCAGCAGAATGTCTCTCCTGCATCCAACGCTTCTAGTACACAGATCAATCTGTGCTAGCATTAGTAGTGAACCTTGGCCTGGAGGACCTCAGACCAGAGCATCATGGATATTATTTTAATGTCTATAGGATCTCTAACAATTTTTGCAAGTTTGGCTGCACTTTCATACTGACGCCAAAGGCTGCAAATTTAAGTGTACTGTAATTTCTCCTCCGTGCTACGCTAATTACTGACATGCTGGCAGTGCAACTTTGAAAGATTATGCTGTTTTTCAAAAGTGGGAACCACAGGAACTCTCAATGCTTTTAATCCTGGGAGATGCTCAGGTAGAAAACTCTGTGGATTACCAGAAAACGTTCTGATATTCATGATTTGCAGTTTGCAAAACATTGAAATAGATACAGAAAGCAGAGAGTTACCCGTGCCTATCAGAGATTATTGTACTCCTCAAGCTGCAGATCCTTTAGCATTTGATTTAGAGCGATTGTAGGATTTGAACTGAAACATGCACTTATCACTCACCATCCACACTTAACACATTGAATGGTTCACTTCCCAGAGCAGGTGTGGTAGTCACAGACAAGGTTTGTTTTGGAAGCCTCTAATTTAGGTACACAACAAATGTGCTTCATGACCTCCTGGGAGTGGAAAACATAATGGTCCAAAACAGCATTTGTCTTTTTGGCAATTTTAAACCACATCCATGATAAGGACGTCTAATTGAGGAGACTAGACTGAATGCAATCAAAAATAAAAGCCTCAGGATGGAGCTAATGTGGTGGCCCTGGCACCAATGACTTCAACCTGTGGTCTGCTCCTACTCAGCCAAATGCCTTGCAAGTGGAGATCCAGCCTCAGCCTTCGAAGGGGGTCGTGGGACTCTGAAAACAGACCTGCTACATTGCCAATCAAAGCAGTAATAGCCTCAGCTTTTAGTGAGGATGCCTGTAGTCTTCTCAGGTAGTTGTCACTCATACTCCAGAGAATGATGCAGGTCCTGCATCCCTATCCAAACACCTAGGTATAACTATGTATTAATTTTCCTTACAAGTTATTGATAAAGAATTTAGAAGTGCTTACGCACTACTTCAGGAGAAATCAATATGGGAATTTTATACCTAATCCAATACAGAAATGAGCTTTTAATGTAGACTTCTTGGCATCTGAGCTTTCATTCTAATTAAGGTTAATTCATAACTAAAGGACAATACTTTTTTTAATAATAGTGCACTACTGGATCAGTAAAATCAGTGCAACAGGCAGAAAATCACATTTCTAGGGGAAAGAAAAAGACAAATCTGCAATTTTCAGAACTAGTTATTTAAAATCTTACTGATGTCTCTACATTCATAATCCCCACATCAAATAATTTCCAAATACTGCTTGATAATTGCATTAGGTAAAATAGTATTAACCAAAATTTTTGAGCAAGACCTGTACAGAAAATTCATTGGAGAATGTAAAAATAAGTTTACAGGTACATTATGCGTAGATTAGCTGTAAAAGAAAGACTTAAATTCAGCCCGAATACCTGAGCTACAAAAGGAAATGTATCTCATTCCTTTTCTCATGCCTTCCATTTGTTTCTGTGAATCTGACATCTTCGCTGGTGGTTGCTTTTCTGCCAGGGACTTCTCAGCAAGTGACTTCCCACAGCATGATTGTCTGATACAATATCTGCTCTGACTCTCACTCATTTGTTCCTGATTTGATTCTGCACGTTATCTGACGTGTATACCCATGAAGCAATGTTACTATTTATCAGACCTTGGATTTTCAAGTTTTCAGCTGAGTCACAAGCCACTTCATTTCCTACTTGTGCTGTGGTAACCTGTCTTTTCAATAATGTTTATTTTGTGCCATTTTTCTAGTTCCCACATCAAATAATTTCCTTTGTGACAGAACAACTGAAATCCTGGCAATAAATTAGAGAGCAATTAATTCTTTTGTTAACATTTATAACAAAAGGCCAGCCCTCAGCAGGTCAGTTGTCTCTAGAGTAAATAAGATTATAAACGATCAAACAGATGTCAGAACCCCATAAAGATAGGAGCATATGTGTACACTGACAAATTAATTATGTGAAAATCATAAAGATGATGGGATGAGAACATTTTAATCTTCCCTTAAGCACCACGAATGAAACACATTTTCTGGACTGTAGTTTGCCATATTTTACTGAATTTGTGATAATAAATAACATTATCTCTAAGTGGCATACCAGTGGCAATGTAAGCACAGCATGTTCACTTCTTGTGATAATGAGAGCGTTTGCCAGGACAAGGCAAAGGTCAGTCAAGGACCAACTGAAGAAATCAGCTTTCAAACTTCAAGTTTTAAGTTACCTTCGTTTTGTGCACTCCCAGAGAGGCATCCAAGCATCTATGAATTTTCGCTCTGATCCCCACGCAAAGGGGACCCAAGTCCCAGGCTAGAAAGGAGCTGTGGTGTGTCCTGGCTGGGACACAAGCAGCTGAAAGATCATGTTTCTGGGGAGTACCAAGGCACTCATACTGCTTTGAGTAGTTCTAGTCTGATCCTCAGACTCCCAAAAGTCTTGTTTAATAGCAGACAGAAAGAGCCAGCTGAACACCCACCTAGAAGCTATGGGGTCCACTGAACCCACAAAGCACTTGTAAACAGCAAATAGAGTAATCCCATCGAGTAGGCGCAGAAAAGTCCGAAAAACCTGAAGCTCCTCTCAAAGGGACTTTGGAAGTATTCAGTCCCTCTCTGGACACTGTCAGATACTTTGCATCACTCTTATCTAGGACAGAATTAAAAATTCAGCTTACATAGTTTTGTAGCCATATCATGACCTAAAATAGGTGCCTAACTTAGGTACTAAGACTGCAACAGCACTAACATTGAAGAGAGCACTGAGGAAACACCCTGCTCATCCTGCCATACACTGGCTCCCTATGGAGTCCCTCTGACTGGGCACCTGTGGTAGCTACACTTCCTGATTTGGACACCATAATGAATTTATTCCTTAACTGCATAGGGAATCAGGGTCTAGCACCTCTGGTTAGCAAATAGTCCAAACATAAACCTCATCATAAGGTGGCTGTCATGATGGTTGTTGTAGTTATCAATGGTACAAAATCAGGAGTGTCACTTGTTATACCCATTAACCCTGCAAACCATGAACAGCTTGTATTAAAGGGACTCTAAACACCATAGGTAATTTTAAGCTGTTTGCTTCAAATAATGCCAGGCCTACATTTTATTTTCAAAATTAATGATATCTCATTAAAAGATTATACAAATAGCAGCTGCAGATAAGCATTTAAATTCTTTAAAAATTTCTATACAGTTCATTTCACTAACTTGAACTATTTACAGTAAATATTTTTTCTGAAAAATCAAGCAATGTAATAGAAAAATGTAATGTTAGTTAATAGAAAATAGAGACTCAGGCACTCAGGTGGGGTTCTAGATAACTGGCACTCAGCTGTTATTTAAAATTATATTGTAACTAAAATGTGAACGATTCCCAGAAACCTAAAAATTATTTTTATCTTTCTGTTTAACTGGAATATTATCACCTATGGATGTTTTCTTCTAGCAAATCAGATTTTGGTTAATAAGAGAATTAAATCCATTTTACATGATGCTGTAACAAGGTTTTTTTAACTTGTTTCTCTTTTGGGCACCTTTTGAGGTCTTTGTTTGTTCCATCAGAGTTGCTTTGAATTAAAACACGTGTACTCCATGAAATGCGTGATAAAAAGCACCTGACAATTTCAAGAGGTTAAGTGGCCATGATCTGTGCACTGTATGTACTGCAGCTGGAAAAAGATGCAGTTTAACACAGTATCTAATTTGCTGTGACATTCAAGTTTTAAGTGATATTCAAGGAGATGGAAGTCCTGGCTCTAAACATATCCCAACGTGTGCTGGTCTTCTGTCTGTTAACTTACTAATGAACCATGATTGAGTAAAGTAATGAAGAGTTTACAGAGAGCCCCAGGAAACCAATTTCCAATTTTGCAACCAGCAGGCTTTAACTTCACTGCAGTCTTTGCTAATTTTGTTTAGGAGGGGACTTGGATACTAAATGCCATTTCTGCTTTGTGAATCAGACAGACTTTTCCAGTCCCTGAATATTTACTTGCTAATGAATGTCTCTTCCGCAGATCCATTTTATTTCCATCTGTAGTTGTTAAAAATAGGTTGAATAACTAAAAAATGATTACTGAGAGAAATGAAATTATAATCACTGAAAATCAGAGGCACTGCTAGAATCATGGTGAGAAGGAAATTTTAATCTTCAGTCTGATCTGGGATGAACCGTGGAAATAGGTATAAGAAAAATACAGACGGTTAATTTTGAGGGGGAAAAATAATCAGTGTGAAAATCTTTTATACATAATGTCTTTGTGTGACTGAAGAACCAGTGCTTCTACCTACCCTGCATGCAGAACAGCTCCATATGCAGTGCACAGAATCACATATGGAACAAAACTGCTTCTCTTGAGCCAGTATCCTCAATGTTTGTCACACAAGGCAGTTGGAAAGAACAGTAAAATAGGAGGGAAATCAAATGTCAAGAGAAAAGACACATTTCTAAGTACAAATTTGTTATGTATTTCTCTACCAAACAGAAGGGTTTCTATAACCAGGCCCCTATACATTGCAAAGGCCTCATTTCTTTTTTTTCCTCAGTAAAACATAACCTTAAAACACAGTTTTCAAAGATGGTAATACTAGTACAATATTTCAACGGTTCTGTCTGTAAATAATACTGCAGAAACACTTCTGTACTATATCTATAAAAATAACTGCAAAGGCAGTCTCTATATTTCAGCACCTTTTAACTGAATTAATGTACTTCACATAAATTGCAAAAACGCTACCCATCATGCAGAAGGGGTCCTTTTCCTCCTCTTTTCTCCTGATCCTGAGGTTGTAATTTAGAAAGCTTGCAACTTTTTCAGGGGATGTAATCTTGCAATCCTTAAAACAGCTTTGTCTGGTTTTTGTGCTTGTGTGAGTGCAGGTTGAGATGATTTAAAATCATAGAGCACTGTATATTATTTTCTTAGCAAATTACACTATTGTATTGACAGAGGAACGACTTGAGATATAATGATTAAAAAATGCATAAAAGTGAAATTGTATATTCTGTGGACAACGGAGCGAGAAGAAAGCTATAATCTTAAAAGCCATAAAGTGTGTGTTGGTAACTATGCAGCTCCTGTGGCTGAATATGACTCACACAGCTCTCATGAATTCTGGGTGCTGCTTTCGATTCTGTGTTCTAAAAGGCATTTAAATATGGGGTGTATTTTAACATTTCAGAGCCTCTCCAGAGTAAACATTTGAGATCATTACAAACTGCAATCTATCATTGAAAGAATCACACTGCATAATTGTCAAGCAGAAAAGAGCCCTTTTCAGTCTGGTTATATAAAAAGAAAAAAGCATTACCAGGAGACCATGAGTCTGGATTTCTGCCTCCAGTGCTATTATCTCAGTCAACCTTCTAGTTATCTTAGTTGAGTGAAGAATTCTGTGTTACTTTAGGTCCTGTTGGCATTGAAGCACAGTATTCCATTTATCATCTCCATGTACTTAATATGCGTTCCAGTTTCACAACAAATCCTGATGGATCCATAATCTACACACAGTATTGCTTACTATTACATCAGATTTTGCTTTCCAAGCTTCAAACATAAACAAGATATTTACTTATGAACAGAATTCTATTAGAATCTCAAGAATCTAAGAGAAAAACTGTTAGAAATTATAGAAAACTTCTTTAAAATTTTAAAATCTTAGGAAAATGTCTTCAGGCAAAAGATATTGTGTTTTTCCAAGCAACTAATCCACTGATCTATGTGTGTAGGATGCAAAGGGGAAAGAACATAGATGGAAGGAACAAGACTGAAAGAAGGGAAATCCTGAATCTCTCAGATTGTGTCTGCTATCTTTCAAATGAGGAAAGGTAAACCATTTGTTTTAAAAGCCTGTAGAAGACAAGTCCTCAGGTGAATAAACTTCTTCAGTAAACAGACTAGTGCAATAATTTTCTTTGGCGAAATGAAATTGATTCATTATTATGGAACTATTATCCTGTAAGTCTCTCTATGTCTTTTTAGAAATACACAATTATTTAAAAAAAAAGTGTGAGTCTACTTTGTATAGAATTCCAAATCCACTAATTGAAAATGCATTATGAAAAAGAATGCATGGCTGAGGTACTTTATCCAGTCCAGTAACAGATTCAATGACATTTGCAGCAACAGCTCTCTATTATCCACATTGTATTACTTGGTAAATTTAGCAGAAAGAAGAGGATGGGAGAATACGAACACAAGAAATATGAAAATAATGAAACTTTAATGTAGCACAAAAAGTGTGACAGATGTAATACTACAAAGAGTCATTAAATACTTCCGAGTCCATCTCTTTTTATCTCTCTCATCCTGCCACTATCAATTATTCCTAAAGTTTCTCCATGTTCCTGCAAGACTTAAGGAAGCAAAATTAATTTATGGTTTTTTCTTGTTATCTCTTCATCTAAACTGGCTACTGACACTTCAAGATGCTGAACCATGTGATGCAAAATCTCTTTTAGTGCAGTAAAACAAAAACATTTTATTACATATGCCATGACCAATTTTAGTATTTGTTTGTTTCTAGTGTTCACGTCTTAAAAAAAAATGTCTAAACAAAGCAATGGTTACAGTTCTTATCTAATCTCCTTATCATATAGTTGCTTCTTTTTTTTATGCCCACAACATATTTAGGTAGAACTTATAGTCTTTTTAGCGTGGATCAATGAAGATGAAAGAGTGCCTTGAGGAGAACTCATTTGTCCTTGTCAGCTGTGGAAAATCAACTAATACACTCAAAATAAAGTTATACTGGAATAGCCTGGTCTCATTAGGCTTATTTAAATTAATAGGTGCTGTGAAGTCTTTAAGACCTAATTTAAAGTTGTAATACTCTACAGAGGTGTACTGAACTCACCAGTATTTCATACAGTAAACTGAAATAGTCTAGCATATAGAATAAAATCATTTTTTAACATAAAAAAGTTGCTCACTCTGAAGACAAAGTAATGCCAAAACCAAACTAAGTATCACTTAATTCTACTTATTCTTCTCACCTCAAAATTTTTCCAATAAGTATAACCCATGAAAAAAATAAACAATAAATACTAAAATATTAAGAAACCCATTTTCATTTTAGAGGTCCAGGTTACTCCAGACCAATTCATTTCAATATTTAGAGGGATGCATTATATATGGGGGTTAAATAAGTGCAAGATTAGTGTTAGTCCTATTTCTACTGTGCAACAGAACTGTTACCTTCTCAGCCTGGCATGCTCAGTTATGGACATTTGTGCCCAGTTTCTATTTCCATTTAAAATATACTCTTACAGTAGCCATTCAAATGAGATTCAAGAGCACATTACAAAATAATAGAGAACATCTTATTAGATAATCTTAAAAGAAAATCTCATCATAAACAAGTTAATATTTTACCATCTGCTTTGCATTTTTAATGCACATAGTCTTTTTTTAATGACTTTTATAATTGGAATAAATTGAACTGGTTCTATGTGAAATAAATAATGAAATTTTGGGAAATATATAGAGCAAATATAACTGTAATGAATTAAAATTCAGAATCTGCAAAATACAAAAGCCCTTTGTACCTTATTCAAAGCACAAAGTGATATACACTCCAAAAAATTTTGCTATGCAGAAGCTTCATGATTATGTAGAAGAAAGATTCATGTAATCTACTCTATTGGCAAATTTGAGATATGTAGGAATTCAATGTCTGTTGCCTTGTTTCAGCTAGAATTATATCCTAGACATTTTCAGTTCATAGGCTGGAATTTCACTATGCAAATCACATTTCTGGCCATGAGAGAGGGAGCAGCTATTTTCAACAGCAGTTACACAAGATATTTTAGACTGAGGTAGCAAAAATTGACACTTCTTAGGTTTCTTCAGTGGACAACAGGATCAGTTTCAGGAATTCCAGTACTGACTAGACTCCACTGAATAAAATATTTTTATACACAATTAGGAGCTTCATTTTAAGCATCATAACCTTGAATAGTACCCAACTCATTCTAAACTGCTCTACTGAGCCCTTTCTTGCACTCTGCTAAGTGCTCTGGTCTGACACTCTATTTGAGGTGACATTTGTTAGCAGACAGGCTTCTTTAGTAGAACTGATGGGCCTCAAGTGTTGAAGCTTTCCCCTCTCTGTCACAACAACCACTTTTTGCTTCTCTTTTTTTTCTGATTACTCAATCTCAAATATGGTTTCAACAGGAGGTTGTAAATGTTATTCCAAAGTTTAGCTGACTTGCCAGCTTTCTGAAAATCCAGATTTCCTCAGCATAAAGAATACTTTAAAGCTTACTGTTCTGAGTAATCTGAGAGATTCCTTACTCATCTGTACCAACTGGAAGTTGTATAAAACCACCTACATTAAGCATAATTTCCTCAATCTTCCTAAAATAACAACATGACATAAAAACATGTAGTCTTGTAAATTAATAAAGCTCTCCACATTATTCCCCTTGCTGCTCCCTGCTTCACTGCCTTCATGACTCTCTTCCCTTCTCTTTAGAAGATGATAAGTATTGACATTCTCATGCTGTGTAGAGCTCTGACCTTGGCTAGTTGCCAGGTGCCCACCAAGCCACCCTATCACTCCCCCTCTATTAACAACACAAGGGAAGGAAAAAAATACAAAAAGCTCATGGGTCAAGATAAAGACAGGGAAATAATATTACAGGTAAAACAAACTCAACTTGGGCAAATTAATTTATTGTCAATAATGGAGCAGGAAATCAAGAAATAAGAACAAGTTAAAAAATTCTAAAAAACCCCCCAACTTTCCCCCACCCTTCCCTTCTTCCCCTGTTCAACTCTGCACTCAGTTTCCCTGCCTGCTCATGCTGAGTGCCTAGCAGCACAGTGAGCAGGGTTTCAGTCAGTTCATTACACATCGTCTCTGCTGCTCATTCCTCCTCACACTCTTTCCTCCTCACATGCTTTTCATGCTCCAGCATGGGGTGTCTCCTGAGGAAGACAGTCTTTCACAAACTCCTCCAATGTGAGAGCTTCTCACAGGATGCAGTTCTTCAGGAATGCTTCAGCACAGGCTCTCTCTGTCAGAGACAGTCCTTCAGGAATACAGTGCTGCAGCATGGCTCCTGTCTCCATAGGGCCACAGGTCCAGCTAGGGGCTGAAACAGAACCTCTGCTCCAGGTGCTGGGACACCTTCTCCCTTCATTCTCCACTCACCTTGGTGTTTCCAGACTAGTTCCTCTTGCACATTCTCACTTCTTTCTAACAACTGCTGCTGTGAACCCTTTTTTTCCCACTTTCTTAAACATGTTATCACAGAGTTGCTCCCAACAGCACTGTTTGGCTCAGCTTTTGTCAGCATCTGGTCCATCTTGGAGTAGACTGGCACTGGTTCTGTCCAACATATGCAGCTTCTGTAAGCTTCTAGCAGAAGTCACACTTGCAGCCCTCTCCCCTCCACTATCAAAAACCTGCCACACAAGCCCAATGCACACTGAAATGCAGCCCACACATCTGTGGGTCCTCCTGAAGGAAGTGATTTGCATTTTGCCAAGCTGAGAGCAATATTCATCTTGGTGGTCCAGGATGTCCCTTTATGAAAGGTTTGAGCTCTCTCTATCTCTGGCAGGGGCTAAAAACCAATAGGTGTGAGAAACAGCACTGTATGGACTTTTCTTACAGCAATATCCTGGAAGACCAGAATGGTTTTTGAATTAAAAAATGACTGAGTTATATTTTAGAATATAAAATAGCGTAGTTCATTCTTAAGTGAAAAATACTCTAAGGAATTTTATCAGGTAAAATATGAATAGCTTCTTATTTTGTACCATGCTGCTCTTGGATACTTCAGGCTTGCTTCATGAACCTCTGTTTGGTGACTTTGCTTCAGCTGCCTAACTCACAGAGTGTCTCAGATGCAACAAAATCTGCCTGGTCTTCTCTGATCCATGGGATACTTTTCCCATCCTCCATGACTCCTGAAGCCTTTCTGTCCCCTCCTTCCCTTTCCAGTAGCCTGTCAGTGTCTGTACTAACTGCAAGCACCCATCTCATTGCTGTGCCTCCCTGATTACATCTCTTTCTCACATCGAGCCTCTCCTCTGACCTTCTCTCCTTGAGCAGCTGCTGTAAGAAAGAGCAACCATCCCTTCTGAGAAGGCCTCTGCCCTATCTAGTCCTGTTTCTTACAGGACTATTACATGAAACTTGAGAACAAGTATATATGTTTTTGTCAGAGATGCCTAGGATGTTTTTCTAATCTTCCTTACTATTTTCAGTCTTTCTGGCAGTGTGGATGTCTTGCAGCTTCTAATCTCTGTAGTATGTTTTGAGTCAGTTCTCTCTATTCCTCTTAGAAGCTAACACAGAGTGATGTTTTATGCTCCCAAACAATGAATATTAATCTCTGGATGCATTTTGGTTTTTTAAATAAACTAAGAAATGTGAAATGAGATTTTTAGTATTAATTCCAGACAGATAACTAAAGAACAGAGATGACATACAAATACTATCTTTCTCAAAGTTAAAAATTATCCCTAAATAAAATCAGCAAAATTACATGATACACTGAAGCAAAATTTGGTGAACAATTTCTTGAGTGCTATCTACCTAACAGAGTACACAGTTAGGGGGTTCACTCCAGAAACATGAATTTGAAGATAGAAAAATATTTCTAGCTCTTTATGCAAAAAGAGGCATTTAAAACTAAACTATTAATATGGTTCATTAAAAAAAAGTGTCAGAATATTTAAACTGCTATTATAAATGTGGATAAGTATGAAATCCATTTATGGATATACCAAACTCTGGTGTCATCCATTTTTCTCTTTGAAGATGTTAAGAGCTCATGATTAGATTTAAAATTCAGATTCTAAAAAAGGTGTAAACTTGTCTTCTGTAAGATCCTGAGACAGCATCTGGGATTTGGTTACAGCCTCAGAGAAGAGCTATGTTGCTTTGCAGGAAGAGGAGCATTGTCCAAGGGGACACCATGAGCCGTGGGGGCTCCCTTGGAGGAGCAGCACAGCAGGGCCACCCAGCCAGAGCCCATCAGCCAGGGGCCATCTCACTGCTGTTTTCACACTCATGAAAAACAAATGGTTTTGTTTTTTGTTTTGTATTTTGTGCAAATGCACCTAATGCACCAGAACTTACCAAAAAAAAAAAAAAAAAAAACAAAAAAAAAAAAAAAAAAAAAAAAAAAAAAAAGAAAGAAAAAAAACCAGCAGAAAATCCTGAAGGTTTCTAAAGGGAAACAACCTTAACCAGACTGCAGTTGTTTGCAAGCTAGGCCAGCCAATGTCAGATATGCATGGTACCTGGTAATGCATAAAGTCTAAGAATGCAAATTTTTATCCGTAAAACTCTATATGAGCGTGACTTTTCATTTCCCCACATTGGTAAGGAACTCATAAAAATTGTGTTGTTACAGAAAAATTTTTTTATTGTGGACATTTGCCTTGCTTGACTCCTGGAAATTTCACCTGAGTTGGAAACCTTGTTAAACAAAGCATTTATGCTTAATTTTCTCCAGGCAGCCAGAAGAGAGTAGTGGATTCATCCTATCTTGACTGCAAAATTTGCCAGTTAATAAGAAACATTGAAATTAAAATTTTCAATCAACTCCTAAAACTGTCAAAAATGGATATCAATACCAAATGGTCCAAGGCTCAACAGAGAAAAATCTAGGTCCTTCTCTGCTTTGGAAAGGAGCTAAGCACGTGCTTAAATATACAAAAGGTTTGGTGCAAACAGTTCTGCATTTTTTCCTCTATGTGTTCGTATTCTGGGCACACTCTAAGTTGGTGACTGTTACCAAAAAATAATGAGACCATTGTCCTGGCTTCTGTTAATTCAATGGGTTTGAATTAGTCAGCTGAGAAACTGTGTAGATATCTATGTACTATCAGAGAAACTCAAAGACAAATTATCTTTTCTGGTCTTTTTTCTCTTTTGCTCAATTTTTTACATCAAGTATTTGATCTAAAAGGTCTATTCTTATGAATAGCACTATTGTATAGCAGACTGACTAATGCATAATGCAGTTTTTATGTGAATATTCTATATTCGTATTTTTCAGTATTCACATTTTTCCTATGGCAACTGCTGTATGGATACAGTGTCCCATGCTACTAAATTGTATATCAAACAGTTTAATATAAAAAGATATTCTTTATGTGCATCCTAAACACTACTTCAGTGTTACTATTTATCTTATATTGGTGAACATAATTTTTTAATTAAATTAATAGTATTAGAAGTGCCAGTTTAAGTATGATCAAAGACATGAAAACCTATGGGTCTTCAAACAAAGAACTTTAGGGAGTGAAGGCAAGAGTTGTTTTCCACATGTTTTCTGGCCTCACAAATCTAGGACTTGCTGGCTAACGTTTTAAAATATATTTTAATCATTTTCCAGTGTAAGATGTAAGAAAAAGATTCACCTTTTTTTTAAGATCTAGAACTTTAGCTATGCACAAAACAACAGGAGATGGACTGCTATGTTAGTATAAGACTGAGACACGAAAGCCAAGATCTTAAAAATTATTCAGCACTTCGGGGAAAATATGTTTTCCCTAATTTGTAGGTGTTTTGTGAGGCAGTCTCTATATTGTAAATTCCTAAGTTCTTTATGCTTTCATTGAAGAGGAGGAAATCCTTTCTGGTCGTCAGAGTAAGATCTGACTGTTGGTCTCCATTTAAAATTAAATAACATATTTAGTTTAACAGCCCTGCATCCATTGCTAATCCTTGCACAGTTATTTCAGTCTTAGTCTGAGTGATGGTAAAGAGTGGGAATACAGAATATTTTTTCATGATTTGAATGCACCCAACATGATGACTAATGCCAGCTAAATAAACAAGCAAAAGCACACTGAGATTTCACAGAGAATCAGTACAAGGAGACCTGCTTTGAAGCAGAGGAGAGCTTGCCTCATGCAATAATGTGACTTATTTGAGCTGACCAAGAGGAATGAAGTGCAACCCTGGCTGAGATTACTTTGGCTGTATATTTTTTTCTTAGAAGCTCCAAAAGCAGGAAATAATTGGAATTTGGCAATCAGAACACAGTATCAGAAGGCTTGTATTAAAAAAAATAGAGAGAAAACTACAGGGGGAAATAACCACACAAGGATTCAAACTGGTTTTGTCCTTAGTGCATGCATCTGTAGGAAGGCTTTGCATGTAGAGCAAATTATTTGACAACCATAAAAAATGAGCTAAGAATCCAGAAACCCCTGTGGTAAATACAAACTGACAGCATCCCTCAGATGATAGGTTTAAAATAACCTTTAGTCCCTTATAAAAATGCACAAGGTTTTTCATGCTGTTCTGAAGCAGAATGTTTACACACCTTAGTTCATTCATGGCCAGAGTAAGAGGATAGAGAATAACTCACAGCTGTAATTCAGAAATACATATCTTAGTCTTTGAACCAGGTTGGTATTAGTAGCATGGGTTTTCACTGCACTAAACTAACAATTAGGTGCCTGTCAAGCACATTTGCAAGTAACAGGGAGAAGCTGATGTGTAAGAAGCTGAGGTATGCACCAATTATTCCATTGCTAACAATTCCATTTACTTTTACATCCTCATTACTGGTAACAATTTTTATTACAATGTGTAATAAAATCTGGGCTTAAAATTCTGCACTTTGTTTCTGCACTGACTTCTGCTGAAAAGCGTAGAGATTTTTTGGCACTTCTACCCATATATTGTAGTGGGGGGAAATTGAAGAGACAGCTGAAAATCTTGACCAGACAGCTGAAGATACTTTAAAACTTCAGAAGTTGTGAAACTCTTTTAGTCTTCTGCTGTATGTCTGTGTATCATCCTGTATATATTCTGTAATGAATATACGTCATGCACTAGAGCTGTAGGAGCTGCTCTGGCTGAAACACTCTCAGCTTAGCAAATCCCCAGCAAATCTAACAAAAGAGTCCAAGAGGATCTGGGCCAGATCCCATCCAAATGGCCTCAGGATTTACTGCCCTAGTGCAGTTTATCAAATCCAGCCTTGTGGCATGGTGATATGCTTGGTGTAGGATATGGTCTCCAGTGCTAATGCAATGCACTGTGACTGGGGCAAGTGAAACAGTACAAACGGCTCAAGACCAGAGAATACACAAAGTCCCCTCAGCCAAGGGAAGTGCACAGACTAAGGGAAAAAAAAAGAGGAAAGGGGTAATGTTGCTTGTATTCATTTATTAACAAGAGCATGTGAGTCTGAAACAGTCTGTCCAGCAAACAGAAATAAGAACATCTGTGAATTTTATCTTCTGCACCTTGTATACCTGTCTTAGAACAAATATTTGTTCTTTCTTTCATCTACAGGAAAACACGGATGTGTAGTCAGACTGCAGTATCCGTCTTGCAACAAACAACCTCACATAATCTCTCTACTTCTAGTTAGCCTAGAAACCTTGATCAGAATTTATAGCACAGTAATGCCAAGCAGCTGGAATGCTGAGGATATCCCTCTTCAGAAGTTGCCTGTGGAAATACTTGGCGGGGAAGCTCACATCTATCAATACTGATAATTTACCTGAGTAAGAATCAATGGGATCAATGGCACTGTTTTAGAATTATTTGAGCCAGAAAAAAGTTTTTGAAAAGCAAGATTTTTGACAGGAAGGAAACACCCCATTCTAGTCACTTCTGATAAGGGACCCCACTTCTAATGCAATCAGCAAGCACTGAGGGAAAAAAACCTGAGCTCACAACTCATTAGTATGTATCTTTTTTCAGAATACAGTAATCAATTAAGTATATATTCAATATTCCTTGGCATCTCACCCTGATTTATAAAGAATATTTATTTACTTGTATTTTAAAACTGGTTTAATCTCTCTTAGTAGATAAATAAATAGAAGAACAGGTATATTATGTTAAATTAGAAAAAAAAAACAAACATGCCCACAAACATTGCTGTGAAAAACAATATTAAAATAGATACTTTTTCTCCACTATATTTTGTGAGTATTGTCTGCTGTAATACTTTTTTCACTGGCAATTTTTAGGTGTGTTATCCTCTACAGTACTTCAGAAACTACTTTGTAGAATATAAATATGACAAATCTTCCATTCTGTCACATTTCAATAAATTCCAAACACGTTTGAAGTTTTCGTGACCTCCTTTTGCAAACTCTTTGAGAGCCATAGATGAAAACTAGTCATGATGCTAGATAGATATTATCATCTCTTTTTTTATACACTTAGGGACAACTGCCATTTATTTTCACCTAGTTGTCACATCAAACAATATTTAAATTCCAGATTTGCTAAATGTTCAAAAATTGTTTCCGTCTGCATCTTTGAAAGTCACTCTTTGTCTTGGGGCAACATTATGGGCAATTTCCAGAATCATGTGGTGAAAAGGACAGTTTTAACATCAAATCATGTTTTAAATCGTTTGTCTATAATTTCTTTGTGTACATATATTTATACAATGGTAATTTCTGGTAAACTAATTCATGCTTCAACAGCAGTTTCTTTTCAGTTACCTGTATGTAATAATCTCACAACAATATTCACTGTCATGTAATAGTACAGTCTAAAGACCAAGGACTTGGTAGAGAAAGTAGGGCCCATACAGTGCCACAAGCATGTTCTGCCTACACATCAAACAACAAATTGCAGATAGACATCAATATGTAGTGCCAGGTGTGGGTGTATTGTCTTTGACTCAGTATGGCACTAATTTCTGTTTAAAGCTACACCTTTCTTGGTTGAACTATGCTAATATCCTGCTATTTTGGCAAATGATCAAAACAAATTTGTGATGATTGTGTTCAATAATCCTTATCCTTTAGCTATTAGTTACCAGCTAACACCTAATTAGTTAGTAGTTGGCTAACCAGAACATGATTTGCCACATGAACTTTTAGTAGTCCATTCTTAGTTCTTTTACCCCAAAATAAAGAAATAACCTCTAAACTCCTAGTCCTCTGCAGAGGGTATGTAGGCCCACCAAACATGGGAGTAAGTGGCAGCATTTTTCCTAACACTAAAATAAGAAAGGTCACTTACTGTCACTAACTGTGTCTTCTGGTGGTTTTGCAACTATACTTTTGATGGGTTCAGTCTCTGTTATTAAAGAGAAGATGTCACCTTAAGCCTTCACTGACTGACATGGAAGTGCCATTGCTAAATAAGAAAATATGCTGCCTTTATTTTGCATATAATATACTGCATTTCCAAAAGGAGGGCTATGAGATCACTTACAATTTTCTTATAAAAATAATGTAACCTTTAATGAACCCTAAGTGTAAGATCATCTGGTCTTTTTGCCCAAGAAATCTTCAGATGTCTTGTCACTGTCTAAAATTTGTTGGGAAACAAAAGCAAATAACAAGTTCTTCTAGACATTACTGAGTAGAGGAAATTAAATCAATTTGTGGGTAATTAGGCTACAATTCAGAAGACAAAATCAGATAAGCCAATTCAACTGCCTATGGTCTAAAAATGATAAATTAAATTTAAACAACTACTGACAAATTTGTTTAAGCACTATCAACATATTATATCTTGCAACCCAGGTATAATATCTGCTTTACTATACCCATTCCTTTCTAGAATTTCAACTTAGCAGTGATCTAAATTTTCTTGATCTGGACACCAAATGACAAGAAATAATTCTTTGTTAACAGAATCATCTTTTTTACCAAAAGAATTTTGAAATTTCCTTCAAGACAGGTTTTGAGCTTTCAGTTGCTTCCACAGCATGACTACATACACCAAGGAAATAGGTCAAGAAGGAGCAAAAGTAAGCTGAAAGGCAGACTTTGTGTGAGTCCAAAGAGGAGTAGGCTAGTGGTAAATACACCTAAAATATAAAATAAAAAATTAAACCAGTAACTGAGGAAATTCTTCTCCTTCATTCACACAGGTGACAGGTGGATGTACAGTTCAATCTGCTTAGGCAACAAAATATAAGACTCTGTAGAAATGGGCTTTGAAATTACAGCAGGCAGTAAATACCAGGAGAGGAACAGGGAGCTATATAAGCTAACAAATACAGCAGGCCTGTGGGCAAGTAACAACATTAAACTCTCTCTTTGCATCTGAATATTTTAATGCACCAGACAGGGAAGTTCTGAGGCAGTTTTCCTCTTGGAGCAGAGAGAACACAAACTAATTTCATATTAGTTATCATATTGATAAACTTTTGAAAGGAAATACACAAATACTTGTCTGTGATTGCTTTGAGACCTCCTTAGTGAGGACCCATCTACTATTCTGTGTCCTGTGTATGTTTCCAGCTTCTAAAACTACACCAAATTCCATGAGATTTTTTTCTTCAGTAGATAATTTCAGTCTAAAACCAACCTACATTGGATGGTATAATTTAGGGTGGGAGAATGCAATGGCTGTAGTGTACGATGTGTGAATAAGAAACTAAGGCAATGAAAGAGACCTACTGCCTGGCAAGTACAAGAATTTAGACATGTCAGGCTGGGTCTGCCAAGCACAGTGGAGCTCCAGAAAGCAATATCAGAAGAAGTAAAACCACTGAGTGCAGGAAGCCACAACTTCTGTCCTAGGCACCAGAGCCTGTGCACCCTCAGCAGGGACTCACCCCTTATGTCTCTAATGGAATGATAGATTGTATGGATTGCACCCACACAACTAGACTCACCCACCAGAACATGGGAGCTTTTCCAAACTGCCTGCTGAGAAGGCTCCCTTGCCCATGCCAAAGCTCAGACATGGTTTGAGGTTTTGTCTGGTAGAGTGTGAAGCTGGGTACATGTGCTCTGTTGTACTCCCTAACTCCTCACGGGATAATACTATAGACACAGCCACTGGGACCAGTTAAGCTGCCCACTGTGCTGCATTGCTAGAGCTGTAACACCCCTATGAAGTTCCTATAAATTAAGGAAAACTTCATAACTCTCACCATTTTTACAGGATTTCTGAAAATATGAACTGTATTTAGAAACCATACTTTTCGGAGTATAAAACACTTTTCCTACTCGGCAGTTGAGGGGTTTTGATAATGAAATAAGCCCAAAATTTTGATTTCTTTGATTATCATGTTACAGTTTATTTCCAATATCTTTACACCTTAGCATGTGAAGAAAATAAGTATTAAATAGAGAAAAGCAGTTGTAGATTTTTTTTTTTGTTAGAATCTATTTGATAGAAACATTCACTGCTTCATTACTGGATTGTGGATATCCCAAAATGAAATCTGTAGAGTGATAGCAAGACAGCCTCTGGGATACTGCAAGAGTCGTTACGGGTTGTCTGCTCTGTGGTGAAATAGTCTGAAGGTTGATAGAAGATTTCAGATACTCTCAATCTGAACCTTATTTAAACAAGTGTTGTGGCTACCTTTCTGACTCTGCCATGTGGGCTACAGTGGATACAAAGGCCGTCAAAGTTAGGAAAAATGCTTTTGCTGTGTAGTGCGCAGTTTAGAGTTTGTTAGACAACCATGGTGTAGAAGCAGCCTGTATTTGCTTTGAGTGGCTGCATCCCAGTGGCTGCAATGTCTGACTGATTGCAGAGTCACTTTGCTGTTTTCCTGAGCTTTACTTCCATGACTGAATAAGTTACTTTGTAACATTGCATTTTCTAAGATTCATTAAATTCTGGCGGTTTTGTTTGCTTGCCGCAGCCACTCGCCCAATTAAGATGTCTCTGTAAGGATACATTATTTAGTCTTGCTTTGGAAAAGCCAGAGATCAACAAAAGAGCTCTGACAATATTGAAAAAAATATTATTTAGATGCAAATATTTGTGTTTAAATTAGATCCTTTAGTATTTGATTACCAAGATAAGATTTTTCAACTGATACAATCAGAAATCAAATAATGATGCATTTGCTTCTGAAGATTATCAAATAAGTAGAATTTTGATTGACAAAGCAGAATAGAAACAGTTAATACTATGAAAAACCTTTATTGTTTCAGTAAGTTGCTCTATGTCTTAATTTCATAGTAGCTAATCCTGTTCTAGAAAGAAAGATTTTTAATTATTTCTATTTTATCTCCCTGAGATTATTGCAGAATTTTACTTTACCTCTACCGATAATCATGTCGAATGTACACATAAAAAGATATATAATACATTTTTATATTAATTGAACATAGCCAATTTTGACTAAGAATCAGGCTGGAAGATTGTTGCTTCATGAATTTATCATTTTAATAAAAATGTGCTTATCTTTAAATTTAATTAAAATTAGGCAAGTATTAAGAAGATAGATCTTAAATTATTTATGTTTTCTCTCTTCTAACTTTGCAAAAGTATTTTTACCTCTGTTGATAAAGTGAAGAATGAATTTTCATCACTTCACAATGCATAGGCACCAGAAAATGTGCAGCACTGGATTACAATGACATACAGGCTCCTCTGAGATATTATATGGTATATCATCAAATGTCATACAGCAACTCCCTTTTGCTTCAGGGGATCATTGTTCATCCTGATAATTAAGAGGACCAGTAAAGTTGGTGTTTCTGAACTGGAATGGGAAAAGTTAAACTTATTCATGACAAGTTATTCTTTTAGTGGAAACTGGGTTTCATTATAATCATACAGCCCTTAGTCCATTTGTAAAAGAAATATGAAACTATTGCTTGGATACTTAAGTATACCTGTGTTTTCTAGAGCCAAATTTTCTAGAACCCCATTTTTTGGGGTAGAAAACAATAAAACTTTCTTATGAATTGGTGTGTGTTGTGTAATACCCTTTAGCAAACTCAGCACAGCAGATCTGCTGCAATGGGCTTTTCAGCCCTCCTATAAAACAGGCTAATGCCTTGCTCCATGAAGTTCATGCTGGCCTTTGTGTCCCATAAGGACTGGCAGACCTGCCCAATGCACAGATTCTATAGGCATTTAGGTTTAGGCAGTATATGTTGTTTGTGAGGACAAATACAAGTATTCTCATTAGTGGAGCCGTTAATGAAAACGCCAATTATCACAAGTGGAAGAGCTGAAGATGACACACTGTGCTAGCAAGCTGCCTTGCGTCCTACCAGAACCCCAGCAAGCATGTTGCCACCACCTCTGAATTCCTGAGGACCCCAGAGGGAAACGACACACCAAATGAGATGCTGCTGAGTGGCACTCACCTGAAAAAAGATTGGAGGTAAGACTAATGAGATGATACAGATGGGTAAATTCAGTCTGTATCCACAGTAAATGTTTTGGCTGTCTGTCCATGGTCTGGACTGCCGGCAAAAATATTAGTCTTTTAAGTCTTGCAAATGTCAACAAATCTATATTTCCTAGGTTGCTTCTCTTCCTCTGTTTTTCTTTGTGTCTGTTTTTTTTCACAGGAAGATAACAGCAGAACTTAAAGGTGAGTTAAACATCCTCCATTAAGAGCTGTATGACAAATCAGAGAACTCCAGTGTTGTCTTAGACCAACACTTTTTCCTTTCCAATAAACAGGGAACTAAAAGCAGCATTTTACATTGGGATTTTCCATTCAAGCTTCAATTTCTTGAGAGTAATACACTAATACTGCTAAATTTAAAAGCAAGAAAGCACTTCAATTTCACTTGCAGGGAATAGCAGGCAATATTACTGTTATCTGTTGAAAAGAGCTCAAGGTACTCTCAACCTTTCAGTTTTCCTCTTACCTCCCCCAATTTTAAGCATACTCTTGCTTGTAAAACTCTCCAGCTACCCCAGAGGCAGACTAACTTTTTCCTGGTTTGCCCTTCTTCTAAGTTAGGTCAAGTTTCTTCCTTTTACTCTAATTTGGTGTATTTCATTTCTTTGCTTCTGGGGATTTTTTTAGAAACAGGAAAACAGTTTCTCCAGTTAGCAGAGCAACAGAATTGATTCAAAGTCTTGTTCCTATTTCCCTTCTGGACTGAAGAGAATTGAGGCACAGGAAATCTATTGCTTACCATTCTCATATCTTTGTTATGTCTTCTACATGCTTTATTTGATTTCTAGATTATTGCTGCGGTCTACCCACTGATAGTTTTTTCATCTGCTTAGCCTGGAATCTCCCTATAGCAGAGGTATCTTTAAGAATATTTAGCTAATTTTCTATTGGAGAAGCTTTGAAGAAACTCAGAGATATGATAACAGTAAATATCAATATACAGAATCACATCTTACACTACCACCATTTCCATGTGGTGCTGATATTTATAGCTACAATTTCTATTAGCAATTAGACTCCAGTATCACCCTTCTGTGAACCTTCTAGTTTTTACCAAAAGTGTCTTTCATCTTAAAATGATGGGACTTGGAGATGGTTGACTAACTTCCTTTCCACTGGCTGTTTTATTTTAAAAATGCTTTATTTTGGTTTGGGGTAGTTTCATCTGCAAACAGCCATCAAATCAGGTAAATGGGTGAATAAAAAGCAACATAAAATCTATACAGGTGTAGAAATTAAAGGACAAAATAGGAAAAAAATAATATCAAGATTGCTCAGCTAGGACAGGGATAGTGACAGAGAGAGGGTGAAGGTGATTAGAAGCTAAGGAGAAAAAGCCAGTTATGAGATTTCATCTACTGTGATATAGGCTGGATAGAAATAACTTTTCAAGTGTGAAATCAAGACTGTGTTTCAGCCACAATGACAGCTTTGCAGATCTGACATAAAATTTACTTTCAAAATCCTCATGAATAAGTATCAATTATCTATTGAGGAAATAAGAAGAGCTGTACAGGCACTGTAGCACTGCTTAATTTCAAAAAGAGTTACATTAAAAATCAGAAAAACTTCTAGAGAGAAAAAAAACCCTAAGCTAACAAATCCAAAACTTCAAAACATTGGCAGATAACACATTAGAAATTCAAAACAAATGTGTGTCAATTGCCAAAATGCTTGCGGAAACATCATAAATAAAGCCAGCATGGCTAAACAACAAAGTAAAGAAGGCTATTTAAAATAAGGAAGCATACTTGAAAAACTTGAAATTGCATTGCAAGGAAAAAAAATTAAAAATGGTTTAGGTACAGCATATCAAAAAGCATGAACACATTTAGTAAAACACTGTTCCAATGTGTTTATTGTTAGGAAATCCTCTCCAGGGATGCCTTTGAAGAGATGGCCAAGGTATAAAAACATAGAGAAGACAGGACCGCAGCAGACACACGATATTATTCTTTTCATCCAAGTTTACCAGCAAGCAAGGTAAAGCTTAGAGAGAAATCTGTGTGACAACACTTAAAAAAAAAAATAGAGGATTTATCTAGAACTGGACTAACAGCAGAAGGTATGAGCACTCACAAAAATGTTTGGGTTTTTTTTCATTTTTCTGGACACTCACATTCCACTGACATTAAGTCAATTGAAGTTTCCGAGGTTTGGAAATGCAAGATTAATTGCTTATTTCTAACAGATTTTTGAGAATTTAGTATCTGAAAAATGACAATTTTTGTATTTTTAGAGATACTTTTCAAGCTATTTCTCCTTAAACGGTGTGGTGAACATCATCTATATAACTGTTTGAGGAGAAAATGAGATTGTCAGGTCTATAAATAAACAAATGTGCCACTTACAAATGTTAAAGATCTTTGCGGACTTATTTATCAAAGATACATTGAATCATAGACAAGCCAATATTTCTTTGAAGCAAAGGACTGTCCCAAAATAAAAAGTGCATTTAAAGCAAATGGCATGGGTGAGGGAAATGGAATCAACAGCTTATTGAATATGTTTGTTTAGAATTTATACGTAGGTGATTGAAATATTTTCACAGAAGTTTTAATGCAAGGAAGAAATTCAGGAAGAAAGTTTCTCTACTTGTATAATGTGTATGTTGTGATTAAGAGATACATCTCTAATATGTTTGCAATGAGTAATGTAAAAAGTAAAGAACTGCCTTAGTCCTCTGGATATTATCCAAAAGTTCTTCCCTGGACTATTAAAGACTAACTGCTTTGCTTCTGTGAAAGAGAGGACATATATCTGAAAAAGCTCCAGTAGTATTTGAGATTCATTTTAAAAATTGGTAAAACTGATTAAACTTTTATTTTGTGGTTCCATTAAAACAGTGGGTGACTAGAACTGTTATTACTGTGGAGAACAAATAATGCTTTCCCTTAATTAAATTTGCTCATGTACACCCATGCCTTTTTCTTGCAGTAAGATTGTCTTCAAATTAAACTGATTTTCTCAGTTCTATCAATAGGGCCAAGGCTTTCCCCCTGGCTTAAGGCTAGCAATCTAGAAATCTCTGAGCCTGAGATCTTGAAGCAGCTGGAAGAACAGGAACGCTCTTGTTCATCTCCCCTGTTGTCACAGCCAACACCAGTAAATTTGTTGTTTAAGAGCCCCATCAGAAAGATCACTTAGCCTTTTTTTTAATATGCCATAAAAGCCTATTAAGAAGTGTGATGGAAGGGATGAAAAGGAATAAATAAATACATGTAAGTCATGTATTATGCTGAAATTAATGTCACTGTGCATGCATTCAGAAGTAATCGGAAAAAGAACCTTGCGAAGACATAATTCAGTTACAAGAATACCACTCCCACAAACATGTAAATAATATTGCTATTTTCACACCTTTTAAACAATCAGTTCTACTTTCACACAGCAGTCTTAAGTGGATCTTAATTCCCTAATGCCATTAATCATTTTTTAAAGTCTAAAAATTGAACACGCTAGGACTAGAGAAGTGACATTGCATTTGTAATTAAACTAATTCTACAATATAGCAATGAAAATTTTGGAACTGTCTTTTGCTGGGAGATGTGACAATTAGGAAGTAAGAACTGATAAATCAAATAAAATCCTCCTCTTAATGTTACTTGAGTTTAAAAGAACTGACTAAACAATTCTCCATCTTACCAACTTCAAAGTAAATATGTCCGGCCAAGAACTGTTATTGTTTGTAAACAAGATGCTTCTGAAGGAAATCTGATTTCACATTAGCTGTGACTTGTCTGAAGGAGACAGATTTCCTGGAAAGGCATTCAAGGGGATGATGGCCAGTTTTCTCTCCAGAATTTCCAGGGATTCACACCTTTGGGTGCAACAAAAAAGAAGCTTGTAGTGGGCACAAATGAGCAAACAAGCATAGTATAGCAGAGGGGAGGGGAAACTAACTGGTGTGTTTAATAACTATTCAGGTGTTACTAGTATTTTATAAAAAGATCTGGCACTAAAAGATCCTTTCTCATTTTACCTAAACCAGTATTAACATGGTAAACCTTGGGAAAACTTTCTAAAGGTAAGAAAAAGTAATCAAGCACTGATATAATTTGAAATTTCAATAGGGACATTTCATAACAGAAATATTAGGAGGTAGCAGGTTGTTCAGTTCAGCATTTTCAAAAACAGATAAAATAGAAGTCTGACAGGAATTGCTTAAAAAGAGTTGGTTCAGCTGTGGCCCATGAGAAGGATTTGCTGTTTTTCTTCCAATCCTCTCTCCTACATGAAATTAATTCCAGAAATAGTTTTGCTTCATTTTGAACAGTTATATAAGGACTGTTAGCAGATTAGCAAATTATAATTGTTAATATTTTTTTCATTGGTGGTGAGATGTGAAATGGATTTCTGTTGCAAAGAGTATTTAATAATCTAATTATTAGACTCTACCATATATATATATATATACACATATATATATTCAAAGTAAGAAAATGGAGAGTTGTGGTGGCTTGTAGTCAAGAACACTTTTTTTACCTCTTTGCTCCTATTATATATCTCTTTTCAATTCTGTTTACCTTTCTGTTTTGCCATTTGCGTTTAGCTTCCAGTTTGATTTAGCAAAAAAATGCAGCACAACAATATTGGCTGCAGTCTATTTAAGAGCCTTTTAAAAGTAGTACGTACTTCAAGGAAATGTCCTGAATTTAGATGTATGTGTTACTAAATAAGATTGTGAAATACTTTGATTGCTTTTGAAATTAAATCTTCCTGTGTAAATAAAATCTAGTAGATATATATGCTGCTTAGTGAAAGAGGGGACACATAGCCCCTTTAAAGCACAGATTTACAGATCTTTTGAACAGATAAGATATTGATCCAAACACTTTGTTGTTAGTATTTTTTCTAGTGAGTGGCAAAGATAACCCATTCACCTAATAAAAATATGGCTGTAGATGCCCAGCAACACAGAAAAGAAGATGGGGATTTTGATTTATGAAAGTAAAAGAGTACAACAGACAAATAAATAGAAGATTACTAAAAGGAAGAAATAAAAGCCTAATGGAGAGCAGGTGGAGTTGACTACAGAACACAAGCTGAAAACAATCAGTTTTTGTTATACTTTGTTACTAATGGAGACAGGAGCTCAGACAAGTCCTGCTGTTGACTCAGATTTCTGGCAGTAGCTCTGTTTGAGGCAGCCAGCACCTCAAATGTCTCTTGATCACAAGTTCTTGATAGTGAGAGATCAGGTCTGTTACAACATGAATTATTTCTTGAATAGACACGAGGAAAACAGACATAAGACTTTGATGAACTTCTTACTACACAAGATAAACAAAAGAAACACGTCTGGTAGGTTCATAAGACAGTGCACAGTAATAAAGGTACCTGTATTACAGCTAGCAAAGAAATAGTATAGATTAGGAGCCAATGTAACTTATCAAGGAATGGCAGTGGTGTACAGAAGTTTCCTTTCACTCAGCTTCCAGAAGAGTAACTCAGGGCCTACATCTCCACTTCAAGGACACCACCCCACACACTCAGAGAGTATATAAGAAATTTCTGATTTTACGAAGATTATAGTGGGCTTTTATATTTTGTAGAAGTGCTATGTCTGTTAGTCATGAATTTTTGCTTATCCTTTCCCATGCATTCAGGGAAGGATGTTCATTGCTGGCTAAGGATGCTTTTTAGCCGAGATAATTCACCACAAGGCAAGCTATTCCAGCTTAACTGAGCCATGAAGGGAAAAAAGATAAGCTTTTTCTGTATCAGGGCTGAAAAGTCCTGTCACATACTTGAAAGAAAAGAAGCAGCCTCAGCCAACTCAACTGGCTCTCTTACGACAGAGTACTGGGCACATTGCTTTAAAACCAAATACCATGGAAAATGTCCAAGGAGGACTGGGAAAAAACTGCCCCAAATCAACAGGGTTTTATTGTTTTCTTTAGCCCAGTGGCACTAAAAATGCCTATCAAGACAGGCAAAAAAAATTGAGAGTCAACTAGATACTTAGAAAAGCACGTCAAGGGAGAACACTGAACAGCAGGGATCTTACTGCTTTTCCAGTCTTCTATACTATTCTTAAACAACAACTTCCTCAATTCTTCATTGTCTCTCTCTTTTTTTTCTTTTCTTTCTTTCTTTTTCTTTCTTTCTTTCTTTCTTTCTTTCTTTCTTTCTTTCTTTCTTTCTTTCTTTCTTTCTTTTTTTCTCATGGTTAATTTTTCAATTTGAAGAGCTATTGGTATAAAGCATGCCTCATTAGCTCCTGGGAGGTAGTAGTCTCCATTAATTCAGTTCTCACTTCATTTGCTTTGCATATAGTTATAATTAGCTTCAGAATAACTCTGGTAACTTCAGCAGATTTATAGCTTCAGTTTTATTCTGCATTTGGCTTTTCCTTCTTGTTTCAAGGTGTTGTATGAGTTTTAAAAAATCAAAAACAATGATTGCTTTAGGGAGTAATTTAGTGTCGCAATTTTAGAGTGACAGTCTGTTTACATCCCTCTGTCTGTTGAGCTACATAAACAGTTAAAACACTGAGCTTTATATGATCTCCAATCACTTTTCCTTACAAATAGGCAGAAATTCACACTGTCTGATGTGCATTCTCTGCAGAAGCAATCCTGTGCGATGTATGCCAATCCCCACCAGAGCGGATGTGGCAGCCCAGTAACACACCCCACTCCTCATACTGTTCTGAGCTAAGGAAGGAATCATGTCAGTACTTTAGTGACATCCTATAGTCAAAAGAGGATTTGGTTTATTCCTTGGGGGCATACTCCTGTAGTAAGGATACACAGGCAGCACTACACAATTCAGACTTGTTTATGTGGGCTGTCAGGGCAGCAAT
This sequence comes from Irena cyanogastra, assembly GCA_013397155.1. Classification (NCBI taxonomy): domain Eukaryota; kingdom Metazoa; phylum Chordata; class Aves; order Passeriformes; family Irenidae; genus Irena; species Irena cyanogastra. The sequence goes on along the minus strand of VWZV01002304.1, from coordinate 77,040 downwards.
GCTATTTTAAGAAGGACAAAGAGTTAAAGACAACAGGGCCAGCATCTTCTGACACCTTTGTAAGGTTGATACCATAGAAACACAGAATTGCCAGGGTTGGAAAAGACCTTTGGAAATCATCTAGTCCAACCCCTTTTCATATTCACATACAAACTGTGTCAGTGTATTTAGTATATCAGCCCACACCTGGCCAAGATGATGATTGATTTCTTATTGTGCCAAAAGCAAAGTGGTTTATACCACTATATTGGGCCATATGGAGTAAGAGGAGGGAAATTAAACCCTTCAGAAAAGTTCCAGAACTTTATATAAATTACCATTTTCTTGGCACAAGCCAAGGTACCACCACCAAGAAAGATGCAAACAGTTCCAGGGAGAAGCCGCAGCCTCTACTAGAGATACCCTTAAAGAACATCTGATGCTGTAAAAATGTTCAAGTGAAAAACATATCTGGCAAAAATAAGGTGTCCAGTCCCTCCACAGACACCATTTGAGAACACAAATATCAGCACAGGACAAGAGTGGAGGCAATGTTAAGAGCAATGCTGAAAAGACTGCTAATTTCTTGGCTTAAATACAAGTCAGTCACAAAGCTCTAGAATGTGTGTGCATCCACAGTGTGCTTAGCCAGCCTAAACTGTCTGCAAAGCCCACTGAGAACTCCAGTACTTCCCAAAGAAACCTATGGGTTAATGCTTTGTGGCCGTTACACTTCTCCCTTATTTCAAAAGCCAGCTAGCAGACACCATCTGAAACAAAATCAGGCTGTGAGGAAGTTCTACCAATAAGTTGCCAGCAGTTCAGTTTATGGTAAGAAAGAAGTAAAGTGATATTGTAAATGTTGGTAATCTGCCAAAATCCTATTAACTTCTCTGCATGGACTACTAAGTTGTGCCTTCTCGTAGCAATCCATATGCTGACTCTCAGATCTTGGAGAACAACTTTCCCCCATGATTAGCCAGCATGGGATCATTCTACTGAGCCAGAATGGTGGAGTTCCTGCCTCACTCCACATGTTCCAAAAAAATGTTTTATTTGCTCTTCAGTACCATCTTCATTAAAGGTCAAAACTTAGACTCTCAGGGATGTGATCACATCACTGCCACCAGATGAGTACCTGGCAAGCCCAAGCCCAACACTCAAGTAGTATTCTTACATTGGCCATAAAACCCATAGGTAATTTCACCCTGCATGCTCACAGAAATGATTAAATGACATGCCTTCAGCAGCAGACCACCTTGCAGAGCAAATTGTTGATGGAAATCCAAACATGCAGAAAATTGAGCTGACTTAGTACTTGCAAGATTCCTGGCAGTGCCTCATGAGCAGAAAGTATGTTTGAGCAGCTTGTTGTGCTGATCAGACTTCAGATAGGTCCTAGCATCTGGAAGGATATGAGAACAGTCTATAAACAGATAAACCCTGGGCCACCTGTCCCAGATGGTTGATTTTGTGATATCATTCCTCCCATACAAGAGTCTTCCCTGAGACGACCAGTTAAAGAATTTTGTGTCATGTTGGACCTACTTCATCACAAGCACAAAAGAGAGTCATGTCATTGAGGAGATGGTTATGAAATAATTTGTGATCAGTTTTGATGCAGAAATCTCAAGAGTTGCTCATATGTCTGCACAAATGCAAGAGATTTTCATCCTGCCAGCACTTTTTTTTTTCTTCTTTTTTTTTTTTCATTTTTTCAGCTGAATTCTCCAGCCTGGAGAGATTCCAGAGAAAGATGATCCAAGGACTGGGAAGGCTGCCATATGAGGAAAGTCTGAGAGAACTGGGTTTGGTCAACACTGAGAAGAGAAAGGAAGACCTTATCACCAAGTTCCAGTATTTAAGGAGTGGCTAAAAAGCCTTTTTAGAAGTCACATGGAAAAGTGATGGGGCAATGGGTAAAATTTACTCATGGGGTGATTCCAGTTGGACACAGGAGGAATATTTTTCACAATAAAAACAACATCTGTTGGAATTATCTTCCCAGGGAAGTGTCAGATTCTCCAAAATTGAATACTTTTAAGATTTGGCTGGACAGGTTCTGGGTCATGTCTAGAGAGAAAAGGTTGGATCATATGATCCTAGAGGTTCCTTCCAATGTGGTATTCTATGATTATACATTAAAATAGATGCTTTAAAAAATAGAAAAAAAAAACCTGTAGATTATAGTAAATCTTATGCCCCTTCAAATGCTGGGTGTCTCTTCATGGATGTGTTCTGTGGCACACCATGGGAAAATCTACTTGGTGTCCATTTGGTGCTTTAGGAAATCAAGGTGACATCCAGAGAGAGCCCTGTATCATCTCTCTCCCCAAGCCCTTTTCCACCCCCAAGCAGGACAAATATCTAGACAACAGTTCCTACAGCACATCTGTAGCACTTGGAAATTGCGTCCCACTGTAATGATTTCCCTGTGCAAGAAGAGCATTCTCAATGACACACTTGGTACACAGCCAGAGGCTGCTGTTTGCAGCAGAACAGAAATGCCTGAAACCAATTTGAGACACTTTATTTCCTGGGCCTGCAGGAGCTGGAACAGCCCTGTGTCAGTTTTCAGAGTGGTGATCCTGTTTTTGTCATCCCAATTATCCATCACACAAATGGAGAGGTCTTAGGTGAAGTATATAAGGTTACCCATGTCTCAGTCTGTTGCAGAAGCTTTGTTCTATAAACAATAAAATAGACCATGACAGACCTAGCAGGATATGGGGACTAATTGCTGAAAAAATCCATATTTTAAGCTGGAGAAAGCTTTGCAGACTTTTTATATAATATTTGAAAAATATTAATAAAAATATTTCTCTCTTCTTAATGCATCAGTACTAGCTCTCTTCATGTTTTCTAGTTAGAGCAAAGCAGTGAGATGCATAAAACCACAAGCAAATGTTTTTAGCTGAATTTTCTCCACCTTTCCTAATTATTTTCCATTTAAGAATTCAGTCAAAAGACTTTAAAAGTTGGCTACAATAAGGTGAAGGCTGAAGCAGTAATAGACTGTCTCTGAGGTTTTTGTAACAAATTGCTTTAAAAAAAAAAAGATTGCAAGCAATGCTGTGGAAGTTCCAACATCTGGAAAAGGATTTGTGTTGCTAGCTACCGTGAATAGTCTCTAATTATACAGAGAGTCTTACTACCAAGAAACAGAGGTTTTCAGCACAGGATGGTGGGCTGCAATCAAAGGCACACAGTGAATTCCAGTTCCAAGAAGTTAAAGATGCATTGAAAAGTCATAATGAAGGGTGCAATTGGAAACATTTATCAGTGATTCTGTTCCAGCATGAGCCGAGCAATTGTCTGAAATCACTGCAAGCTGGTCTGTTGGCTATTCAAAATCTAGATTGAAGAGCTGATTGAGCTTGCATATAGTTTTTTAACAACTTAAGCTTTCCAACTTCAAACCAATGGGAGTGCATGCCATGGTTAGCCAGCCAATCCTTCATGATTGAGGGGAACTTTGACTAAGTACATCCAAATTCTGCCATTATATCCTCACATAGTCCGGATTTTGAACAGTTCAAGCTTAATTTCCCTTGCTGAGCAGACAACAGCAACACAAGTGGAGGGCCTGGGGCCAATCTACTTGTTCTTTTTTGTAATTTAACATGAAGCAAAAAAATAAGGCAAGAAATTTGGACCCAGATCTCCATGGCCACTCAAAGCTTTTGTAGTTGGGCTTTGTCAGCAGAAAGACTCCAGCCACATTCTGCCACATCTTTTCCAAAAGGAGGCTGAAATAATTACATTGCCTTTTGCTACCTGAACAAACAATTCCTTGATCATCTTATTCACTCTGTTTTCTTTTTTTGTTATTATCAGGATCTGTGACATGATCAATAAGTACAACACTATTGCAATTCTTCTGTCAATTGAAAGCATCAATCTGAACACAGTTCCTTCATTAAAAAATCACCTTTAAAGATTAAAATGTGGTCTCTTGTCATTAATAAAGAAACTTTCATATAAGAGAAAGATGGAGATAATATTTGGGATGCCATGCACTGAGTGTATCTTTTAAGCAAGAAAAATCCAGAATCCCAAAAGTAGTGGATATGCAGGAACGGTGGTTACCAAATATTGCTCATCATTTAATGGAAAAATGGGTGGATTGATCATCAAGGATTATTATCTAAAAGATGGTTCAATTTCTGTGTTTTTAAAACATGAAAGAAGGAGGGCTACCTATGGTGACAGAAAGCTTTCACTTCTGCCCTGACAGCTAAAGGAGAGGCCTCCTACTATGCAACTTTTCAGCTGTGATGAGTTGAGTATTGTGAATTGAAACAGAGAATAGTCTACACAGAATCTGAAAAAGGCTCTAAGGAAGCCATCCCTTGACCAGAAATTCTTCCCTCTCCTTTCACCCTGTCCAGATGCAGCTGAGCCCATCTTCTGGCTGTGCTGAGCTAAGGTGTCCTGACAGAGGGGCTCTTAGGATGTAGGGCCCAGTTCAGTACCAAAGTCACCTATCATTCTTCCCCAAAGCCTCGCAAAGTGCTCCTTCTCCTAGAAGGGCAGGCAGAACACAGCCTTTATAAAAGCACCATGAAAAGCCAAATGATAAATCAATGTTCTTTCAGTCTGAAATTAAAACCTATGTCAATTGTAATGGCAGAAATATATGTTTTAAATTGGACTCAAACTGCTTTCAGCAAAAAGACATTTGAAAGCATCATGAGCAGATTGAAGTTTCCAAAAACATAGCAGCTGCCAGCATCAGAAATCCCTGGAGTGCAGTAGAGAACAAAAGAGCCTCCTCCATTGAATTTTGCCTGCAGAAAGCCACTGCAGCCTGGAGTGTCTGGGTGTGTGGAAAAAATGTATTTTTAAATGCGCATTAGTACCTGAGTAAGTCAAAATACAAACACGAAAGAAGGCTTGGTATTTCAAAGACTATGCAAGGGTACCATTCATTTTACAATTGAATGCAGCCTAAATTACAAAGCTGCAGATTTTTGCCCTGCCAGGGTTCAGCTCTACAAGTGCTTAATCAGTTACCCTAACAATAGGACAAGGCTGAAAACTGCTTTGCTTTCTTGAGGGATTATGTTGTTGGCATTATCCTGTAATGACACAACAAATCCTATAGACAAATTTTGCTTCAAAAGCAATTTCTCTCATTTTCACCTTAAGAAAACCTGCACAGTAATTAACTTCACAGCAGTTTCATTTGGCAAAGTAATAGAGCACATAAAATAAAATATTCATTAATAATAGATTATGAAAACTGTAGTTAAACTATGATCAGCCAACGTAATAGCTAACAGCTATAAGAATATATAGACTATAAGAATATACAGGGCATGGTTATTTACAAAAACAAAATATTTCAGTCGAACAGTGTTTGAGGGATTTTAGATAGAATAACTCTAGTAAAATTGCAAAGGACCCTCTGCAAAACGGATTGCCAGGGTGCAGTGAGCACTTTTTACAAAATTTCAACTCATACTACAGAACACTTCCAAGAATTAAATCATTGATGATTTCTCCAAAAGCCAGTAATATATTTGTCCTAAAGATTTCAAGGACCAGTTAATGGTTTCTTCTCAGCAATGACTCAAACTGCAAGGAAACAGAACTGCACTACAAATAAAACCTGATCATGATGTATGGTGGAATATAGAAGGAAATCACTGATAACTGAAACGAATATAGCTTTTTGTTTCCATGTTAAAGCTTTACTCTTTTACTCTTTTACTTACTTTCAACTTGTTGTTGATTAATGGGAAACAAAACAAAAGTCTACTAACCATGTTTGCCTGTGATATGTTGCATTTTTTCCACTCTCTTCTTTCTTTGCAGTATCAAAATTTGCTAACTAATTTCTGCCAGAAAGGGAACTTGAAGCTCAATGGACCACCGGCCTAATGTTTCAGGCTTCAGCTTTCATATCTTAAGCACCCACAAAACCTTTTAGTCAGGAAAGAAAACAAAGGCAATAGGAATATTTTGTCCCAAGCTGTTTTTTTTAAACTGTGTAGCTGACCTTTCATAATTATTCTATGCATGCATCCTGAATTGTGCTGGAAAATAAACCGGAAGCGGTGAATTGACATGTCCATTCTGAAATGTCAGAAACAAGCATATATGAATGCATCCAGAATGCAGAAATACATTTTGATAAGGATAAGAACCTACTTTGAAGAATGTTATCTCTTTCTTCCCAAGGGATCAGATTTTCCAAGGCATGAGTCTGAATATGAGGTCAAGCTTTCTTTGGTCCATGAATAAAACCAATACCTAAAATGCCTATAGAGATACTGAGCTTACCAGCCACAAAGGCATCAATACAGATGCCCATGCCAAGAGATCCTTCTGTTCATGTCCAAAACCTGCACAGACTGGCAGTATTATACTAGATTTATAGAAGAGACATGCATTTAACTGGTAATCTATATAATATAGATCTATAGGAGAGCCATGAATATAGGCGGTAGCACTTTTGGATGAGGTGACTCTCCAAAGGCTACCTTAGCTGGGAGCAGGATCTAGCTACCAAGACCACAGTGTGTCCAAGATGTCACAGGACATCCAAGACAGTTCCACAGGACATGATATAGGACTGACAAGGGATCTTTTCTTGCTGGAGAGGCTGCTCTAGCCCAGGCTGGAAATCTCACACAATTAAGTAGCACAGTTGCTGTCACAAGGTAGCTGAATCCCACACTAGAATCTTCATGCAGGAGTTTGGACAACTGGATGGCTTGGGGACAGCTAAAATGGGGAGGTTTTGTTTTGCATTAAATCCCAGCATGGAGGTCTGCATGGGAACCCAACTTCCCCAAGTTTCAAACAAGCTCAAAGAGTTCTAATTCATACTAAAAATATATCATCGGAGTACCAAATAAGTAACCAAAATGTTCATAATGAATAAATTCAAAACTCAGTGCCCAACTTTCTCTCTTGCATTTATGCCAACTGTGTATCCTATCAAAGAGAATCATCTCTGAATCTAGTGTTTATCAGCTAGTGATGTATGAAGCCTTCTCCTTTATTTTTTTACCATGGAAAAGGCACTGATGTTAATCTCATTAGAACCAAACACATCCTTTTCTTTTTTCTTTCAAAACTTCTAGTTGCAAAAGGAGAAAAACTAATTTCTACAATCATGCAATAAAAAATAGATTTTGCTTACTGACACCAGAAGTTTTATAAGTGGTATTGAAAGGACAAAGTCTATTCAAATCCTTCTTCAGGCAGCAATTCCAGCTGCAAGGGCAGAGAGTACTATCTGTAGGCATTTAGAACAGTTGCATGTGGTCATTGTAATCATATCGCTCCTTAGATCTTGTAAATTGAGGAAAACAAATTGAAAAAATTTACTAAAGGAAACATAAATATGTACTTATTCTTTGAGGCTTCTGGGAACTCACATAATCACCTTTCATCACATACACACTTCAGTTACATTTTCAAACACAAAATAAAAAGCATTAGAAGTGAGTATTGTCTAGGTAAGAGCCACTTCTAACAGCAGAAGAAGAGAAGATCTTTAATAGTGCATACAATATACAACTGTTTTGGATAGTAAGTGAGAGCTAAATTTCCCATTCGGAGCATGAGATGAATGTGAATTACCTGTTTCATCCTTATATTGACCATAAACTAGAATCCTTGTTATCAGAAACTACCTACAGTCTTTTAAAGGCTAGAAGTATCCAAGACATTTAAAGGAAAATTAAAGTTTTATAAAAAAAAGCAGAATAGAGGGATAGTTTACATTTTTAATATACTTGTCAGAATACCATCCCAGGAGAAAAAAAAAAATCCCCTTTTTAAAGCCTATAGTTAAAGTATATTAAAATCACCTGAAACTAGTCAGCCAGCTGTTTGCAGCTCACTACCATGAGAAAGTTGTTGCTACACTAGTAAGGGATTTCCAGAGATATTCAATTGATCTTCCTAACATCACCTAAACCCAGTATAACAGTACAAATCAACAGCAAAGCCGTGGAGAGTCCAGGCAATGGGAAGCATTAAGTTTCTAAGCCTTAACCAACACCTGAATTTCATCCAGCTAAAGATAGGACTGCACAGAAGTGGACTCCACTCCAAGGGCAAGTAGCATAATTTTTCCCTAGAAAAGAAGAGCAGAATGGATTTACCCCAAAGGGAGATAATTTCAACCGTTCTGCCTACTGATAGCTAACGTGGGAATTAGGGCAAGCCCTCTAACCAGGAGCCACAGAGATTGTTGTCTCTGGCAACTCTGCTAAAAATCAGCAACTGGACATCAAAGGAGATTTTCTATCTGCTGAGAGAAGATCATAATTCAACTTAGATTTGACCAGTATATTCTGCAGTCTTTTCCAATGGAATAAACAAACAAGCAAACATTGTCTAACCTTCTTCTTGGCTGGATTCTTCTTCTTCATCCCCAAAATCAACTGCCATGCTAATTGCATTAAAAGCAAACGATTTAATAGACCATTAATGGAAAGAGAATTGAGTAAAAGGCCAGTGCATAGCCAAGACAGGCAACATGTTGAGCAGCAAGAGGTAATTCTACCAAGTGCAAAGATAACATTTATTCAGTCTTATCTAAAGACAGCTTTCGTTAATTTTCAAACTCCCAAAATTAAGTCATTCACTGTTTGAATGAAAGAGCTGATCAAGAGTTTCCCAGCTTCAAAACATGATGGACTAGCAAAGATCTGGCATTTGAAACTGTCAACTACACAAGGACGTCTGATAGCACTCAAAAGTGTCTGTGATACTTCATACACAGCTGTTGGCGGGGGGGGGGGGTTGTAGATTTTTAAACTTTCAGTCTTAAATGCAGCAAATTTTCTGTGAGCTTCACAAGAAAGAAGATCACATTCATTACTTGTGTGAGGGTCTTGGGATTCAGTTTTTTCCAGGTACTCTTCCTCTCCCAAAATCAGGTACCAACTTAGGTACACTTTCAGGTGCCTTTTTTCTAAACTTTCCAATAACACAAATTTTCTTCTTCTCTATTAAGTAACACAGCCTATAAATATTTAACTCTGTTAAATCAGTTATGATCTCTGATATCCCTGTCACTTTTACTTGTGCATCTTCTCTTTTTTTACATATACGTGGAGTTATGTAGTTATTTTTCCTGAGAAAAAAATAGTCGGCCTTCAGCTGTTTAGCTCTCTTCTAAGCGTATTCTCACATTTTATAAGCACATAAAGTAGAAGGTTTTAGCACAGTACATAAGCCCTTTCAGTTCTGAATATTACTAAACTCTGAACAAAAGGCGATGGGGTTTTAGCTTATCAAAAATACCTCAGTATAAAAATAACCTGTTACTGTTGAACTACATCATTGGAAAGGCTGTCCTCTATGCAGATGGAAAGACCAGATCAAACAAGCTAAAGGTGACTTCTTCAAAGCTGAGTGACCAATCATCCATGGGCTTCTGTGTGCCCAGTATGCAGCACAGAAACTAAAGAAGCCCATTGTGGAAAAGTATTAACAACCATAGACACAAACACAATGCCCATTTCTGTTCTATTGACCAGTTGTCTCCTGGTGCTCTTGAGACCAGATTTCTTTATTGGTCAAAGACAAGGCTGGAGAACAGCTATCATTTTGGATTGCTTACCACCTGTATGCAAACACACAGAAGTTAACCAACAGAGGTATTTACTGGGATACAGAATATTGCCTCAGCCGAGGGGATCCAGACACTCATCTAAAACTTCATGCAGGTCGCAGTGCTAACAGGATTCTGAGGAAGAAGGTGCTGCCCAGCCCTGCATAGAAATAGCTGAATTTTGTGCAGGCACTGGCCTGCCAAGCCATGAGCATTTGACAGAAACACGGTTTGGAGCAGTTTGGTTTTCTCTTTGGAGATGGACAGTGCTGGACCTTCTCAATCCTTTTTGCTCCCAAAGTTCTGCAATATGTAGAGCTGATCACAGCCCTAGCCTGATGTCTCTAGACATTTTCAGTCCTGAGCTCATACTGGAAAAGTTTCTGCATACTCCATACTCAATGCCACTTAGTGGCAGTGTGACTGGATGGATGAGACCCAGCTACTTTGAGTAACCTAAGGGCAGTCCAGCAAAATGGTGCCAGATGAAACAAGTGTGCCCCTGAAGTTTTACCATTCTGGTGTCCATGTGCTGGTGTGAGACTGGCCAGAGCTATTGAGCACCTTTTAAAATACACAGTTCTGCACAGACCTGGAGCTGCTGTGGAAAGGACAGGATCCTTTCATGTAGAATGTTTATCCAGACATAATACTTTTCCTGTAACAAACTAGATGCACGTAGCCACACACTTCAAATTTGTCTTTTGGGGCATGCACAGATGAGCAGATGCCAGGAACACTTACTACTAACTAGCAGGTTTCTAGTCATATATTTGAACTCTTGAAGAAGTTTTTGACATCCTAAAGGCAGCCTGGTTTTTGTCTTCTAGCATTTTCCAACACGTGATTAAGATATTTATAATAACTTGTTCCAAAGCTTCACTGAAATTCTTGGAAGACCTTATGTTAATCAGGAATGCATCATCAAAATTGATACGTTGGTCATCAATATCTGCAGCTTCCTGAAACATTGTGCTCTGAGCTTCTTGCCATCTCAGTGCAACAGAAATGGCCTGCAGAACTGGAAAACAGTATAAAATGCCACTGCTGAAGATGTGTTCAATTGTTTTTTAAAATCATCAAAGTCATGCTTGTGCAATTTATCCCAGATGGCCACAAAGTCTCTTTCATGTAGTTCATAAAGAACTCATTCCTCTGAGGAAACAGAAGGTCAGAATTTGCTATAGACTATTGCCTTATCAGAGATCCACAGAAATTTGGATGTACTAATGAACAGTGGCACTTCATCTACACATTGTCTTGTCTCTACTATCACATTTGTCAATCACATGTTCAAACTACCAAGACAAGATTTCTCACAGCATATGTTTTGCTGCCTTTAATTTTAGACTTGTACCTGCATTTATTTCAAATTTTTGTTAAATTTTTAAAAAATTTTTGAATTTTTACATTATTTTTATCTCCTGATAAAAATAATGAATATCATCAGTACTAAATTTCAGTCCTATCAGAATTTCAAGAGTTTCACATGTTTTATGTTGAAAAACTTCTTCCTGTTCTTCTGATGATGAATGGCAAATAGCTAAGGAATCACTGAATAAAAAACTTGTTGTTTTGATCTGATCAGGACAGGGTAAAATTCGGAAGAGTATGTCATCTGTGTCTACTCAGGAACTTTGGTCTATCTACTGTCAACCTACTCACCACTAATCAGAAGATATCTCCTCCCCTAAGGTGCAAGCACAGCTTTCTTGCTTGCTTTGCTTTTATTGCATGCTACCATACTACATGCAAACATTGATTTTTCAGGTAGTTCATCTTGTGCCATGCTTGCTCTCCATCTCAGTACAGATTTCTTTGCTTTTGGCTGTCTTTGACTGTGACCTCCTTAGGACAATTCTCCTTCTTCCAGCAAAATCTATGTTAGCTGTATTTGAAAAAGGCATCTGTGATTGCCATCATCTTTCCCTCATCTTGTATTTTATGAGGTTTCACCTGTGCATCTCTCCTTCTCTTCTGTCTTTGGTAATTGTTTCCATATAAGCCTGAACTTCCTTGTAGGAGAGAGGATGTGGAGCAGGTTTCAAGACATCTCCTTCCAAGGAGTCTCTCATCTGGGTTATTTGCATTCTCATTATATTGCATTTGTATTACTCTGCACTTTTCTAGATAAGCATTATTAGGAGTTTTGCTTTCTTTCCTGTTGCCTGGATGCTGGGTGTGCATCCAACAGATATCATATTTCAGGTTCATGTGTCCTCAGAAGGACACATAAGCTATCTGCTGATTAGGCACTTATAGGCCTTGTCTGCCCATTCCAGGAACGAGACTGCCTGTACTAACGATGTTAAAGCTATAAAGACAACATTGTTAAAACAGTTTGGGAGAAAACAAAGAAGTAGAATTTCACCAAAAAATACCTCTCTGGCATTCCCAGTTTTTACTCTCCAGTATTGACTCAAATGTAATTTTATTCTTCCATCTGTCTATATATACTCTATGTGAATCTGGGGAGAGCTTAGACTAAGTCAGTGTTGCCGTAGTCAGATACCTCTGTTGGTGAGAGACCACTAATATTTTCATGTCTCTGTGGCTGCCTAAGAAGAGTTCCTTTCTTGACCCATGTTTCAGGAGCCCTTATGAAACATGAGGCTGTATTCAGAAATCCTAGCACTGAAAGTATTTTTTATTCCACCTCAGAAGCCAGCAAATATGAGAAGACTAATTGAAGGACATGGAGATTTCAAAGTCTGGTACCATTCCATGTTGTCAGCAAAGTTAAGCTAAACATTTATTTTCTAAGACCCTTACTCCAGTTAAAACAGCATCTTATGGTTTTGGGGGTTTAACACAGAAGACAACACATGACCCAGTACATTTGATAATAAAAGCACTGAAGTAATATTGAAGTAAAGTGATCACTACATAGGATGTATTTGTCCATTACTGTTCTTTTAATATGTTTTTATTCACTTTCCTGGCTATAAATGGGACTTATTACTCTTCTGTTATGCAAAATTTTATAATTTGGATGATAATACATCGCAAACCTCAGTTTCTCTGGGTTCTTTTGAAGACATCCCAAGCAAACTAATGATTTTCGTTTCAGACTCTCATTTCACTCTGCACTGTCATTGCTGTGAGGGCTTTGTAATGATCACAAAATGCTTACCCAAGCAAAATAAAACTAAAAGTCATCTAAGGTACCCAGAAGTCTACTATACTACCATTGAAAATCTATGTTATTCTTTTCAGTATTTTGGTGGCTTAATGAAATGTGACTATGTAACCTTTTTTTTCTTTCATCCAAATTCACACTGCCATTAGCAACAGAAAAATGACATATTTTCAGATGTGGAAGCAAGATATTCCTCTTTTTCTATATAATCAAAATCAGTTTCATGTCCATTTTTAAGCCAAAATCTGTAGCAACATTTGTCACGTTCTTCATTACATACACATGCCATTTGTGTTTCATTGCAAAATTGAAATTAGTTTACAAATTCTAATTTTTGCTTTATTACCAAATGCTGATTTCTGATTTCCTAATGTTCTTGAGCAAAAGTTGTCTTTTAAATTTTCACGTTTTTACCGGGCTTTTTTTTATTCAAATCCTTGCATAAATTTGTTTTCTACTTGCGTATTTAAGTGTGGTTGGAGGGGTTTTTAAAAATTTAAATATTTTAAAATATTGTCTCTTTTGCACTGCAATTAAAGGGCACCATTATATATTTCTAAATTCTGAAATAGTGTGTTTTCTTATGGCAACAATTTTGCATCAGGAATAAATCACACAGAACTAAATAAACCTTTGATGTACAAATTAGGTCATAAAAATGACAAAGAAGCAATCTAATTCACACATACACAAAATTGCTCATAACACAACCTACCATCCTCTGAACCTTTAAACAGACCTGTTAACATAGAGGTTAATGACTGTGAGTTCTTTAGATATGCACTGTTTCCAGGTTTGTTATTATATGGCAATAGCAACAATTTATAGGCAAGCAATACCTGAGATGTTATTACAGTTGTTAAATTTAATTGCTTCCAATCCTTGTCAAAGGCAATTCAACACATGCTCAACACAAAAATAGCTATTGGACACTCATGTTGTTTTAAAAATAGGTTCTATGTCCAGATAAACGATTTTTGAGCATGCTGCAAGAACTGGGTTTGTGAGTGTTACCCAATGTAGAAAAGCTATATTAAGCCTTTAAATATTTCACATTAAATGTTTGTGAACATAACAGTGACAAAAGAAGGGGTCACAACTTTAGTGTCCAAGCTAGTTCTTCATAAAGATGTTGAAATACACATGAAGAAAATCTTCCTTATATGACATCTGTGAATATTCCTTTCAAAAAGAAATTTATCTGTACCCTTTTTAGAGTTAATAACTATGGAAACAAAATCTTAAAGTTGAAAAATAATATAAGAAGGGTAATAAAATGAACTTACTAACATGTATAGGGCAGAAAGGAGAGACGCTGAAGTGAAGACTGAACAGGAAAGGAGACATCAGCAAGTAAACATTCTGAACAAATCAGCCATTAAAACCACTACTGAAAATGCTGTTGTTTTGTTTTCCCTCCAGCATAAAATTTCACTCCTGAAATATGCTGTCTTCTAGGTAGTACAATTTCTAAAACCTACAATAATTTGCTTGGCAGTCACAATTTAGTGATCCATTAAAGACTTATCTTTAGGCTCCAGTTCCCTGAACCCATCAATCAGAGCTAAAGCAATAAAAGCTTGCTGAGGGCAGAATATTTGGGGCTCATTTTGAGAGAAGCTGAGCACCCTCAACTGTCAAAGTCACAGGTACAGGTCCCCAGCACAATAAAAAAACCCTGCTTCTCACATCCTGTTATTCTGGTTTCCTTCACCTGCACTGTCACTGGGCAGAGGAAATCTGCTTTAGTGTGTTTCTCAGTAAGTCAGCTCTCACGTTTCCATGAGTAACATGCATGCCAGTGTGTTAGGATCAGAATCAGTCATTCAACAGTGGTATCATATTTTGTTTGGTCACAGTAAAGAATTTCCTAAAACTACAGTAGACAAGGAAAGAGCAAGGAGGAGACAATAAAGTTTTATTATCATAACAAGGAGCATTAAGGAGAAGCTGGACAGTCATTTTCTCTTACTACTGAACCAACATCCTTCTAGGGGGAATAGCTGCCAATGATCCACGAAGAAACTCTCTTTAACACAATTAAACTGTGTGGGCTTACTGCAGGGTCTGAATTTTCATTAGGGACAGTTAGAATGACAGTATTTTCATTTGCATTTCAAATACGTCTTTCTCTTCCCTGTAGATTTAGATCTCTTTATACCAAGGATATTGACTTAAACCTGTGTGGACATACAAACTGAAATTCAGATCCAAATTTAATGCCTGAAACTCAGATCCAGAGCTACGAACTGCTGCTCAGAATTTGAAAATGTCTCAATTTAGCAATTTTATTCGGTACGTGCATGGCTCTGGACCACCCCTGGTAGGAGCTGACCAATCTGAATGTGTTTCACCAAGCTACCAGGTGCTACACTGAGGCTGAATATCTGTTCTGGTCAACTAGCAAACTTTTCCAAACAAGAAGCTGGGATGTGATTGCCAAGACTGCTAAGGTGCACATGAGATAATAGTGTTGCCAGCTCTCCCACTGTTGCTATTTATCTCCTGATAATAGTACTTTTCTTCAAGCTTCAGTTCCTGAAATGAATGTTTCAGTTTTCATTTAAAAAAAACCACAAAAACAAAAACAAAGCAAAACCAAAAAACCTACAGATTTCTAGCTCTTTCTGTTGCAAGGAAAAGTTGGAAAATGAGACTTCAGAAGACCTGAACATTTTAGAAACCCTGAAACAAGTACTATTACTTGGAGGTGTTTTATTTGGATTAAATAAACTTGCTAAAAACTAATCTGGGGAATCAGATTCCCTGTTTGTTAATGCATAAGGATGGTAATGATGAGAAATGCACAGAGGGTCCTTAATGCAGGTCAGTGGGACACCAGGAGAAATGCAGAAAATATTTTGGTCTTTCCAAGAATAGCTCTAAAGTAGTCAGTAGAAGTTGCCAGTGGGAAGACAGTTGTTGTGACTTGCCTTCTTTATGTTTTATTTTCCTTTGAGAGCAGCAAGAAAGCATGCATGGTAGCCCTGTGGGAGCTGCAGAGCTTGCATCCTATGAGTAAGCAGTACAGCCCTAGCTGGAGCACAGCTAACACACGTGGAGAGGGCTGCAAAGGGACATAAAGTCACAATCAACTTATTGCCAACCAGCAGAACTATAAAGACAGCAAACTCAAAGACAAGAAATTGTTTGGTCTCTTGGATACCAAATACCAGGGTAACAAGAAGAGCAAAATGGAAATTCCTGTGGATAAGGGGAAATGTGATTTAATTGGCAACCCTAAAATTATAAAAAGAATAATTCTTGTGATTGGAATGGTAAAATCATTGAGGAAAAAGCGGTGTCAGTGGGTGATATGGTGTGCTACATGAAAGAGAAAGCATTCCTTGTGGAGTAAATGAGGCACTGAGCAGCAGGTTCTGTACATACTAGTTTATGAATCTATGTGTTAAGGAAGTTCAGAACAGTTTAACAACAGGGACCACCTGCAGCCAATGGCAAACAGGATTAGAGCTGCTTACAGGTATAAAGGATAATGGCCCAGTACAAACTCCAACAGAGAAGTTACACAAGTGGGGCTTGTTTGAGCTGAATTGATGGACTAAAGGGATGAACTGATGCCTGTGTTAGGAGCTGTTGCCTATGGCTCTTAACTCAGCTATCAAACTGAGTTAAGACTACTTAAGGCACCACTTTCTCTTTGTTAGAAGTTCCTCCAGATGAATCCTGAAATTATTACAGATCACCAATTGGTTTCAATAGTAATCAAGAGTACAAGTCAAGTTTTTGGTGAAATCAAAGCATTTATTTATTTTGTTTTATCTTAACTCACAGTGGCAAAATATGGCTGCCCTTCTGGAACAGTCTTTAAAGATGAACTCCCTCATTAAGCCTTTACTATGTGCCCCACTGTCAGTTGTGCCTTTGTTAAATGTTTCCAGAATCACATGGAGCATGTAGGCAGTATGCATGAGCCTGCAGAAAACAATCTCCATTTTGAAAATGTAGCTGCTTCTAATCAAACCAGAGGGGGAAAAAAAATGAGGCAGAGTGCAAAACACTGAGCATCAGATAGCACCTAGGGATACTCCTGGGACAAATACCTTGATCTGACAGATCTGACAAACCTGTGACATGTCCCAAAATCTGTAGATGTTGTTGAGGTCATGTAAGATGAACAGGGCTTGAATCTCACTCCATCAACCCTATCTGATCCTTTCTGATACCAGCAGGAGAGCCTGAGAGAGACAGCTGGGACATGGTTCTGTGCCATAAGACAAGGAGAACCATCTCCAGTCCTGTCAAAGGATAACCTGAATCTGTGTTGCAGTAAAGAGGCTCTTTTACTAATCTGGAAAGCCCATAGCACTGCACATTCACATACAATCACTAGAGTCATATTCTGTTGGGGTGGTCTCATAGATCTCTCAGCCTTGGTTTATGCAGAGTTAATAGCTTCATTCTTAAGTAGTATTTTTAAGAGATAATTACATGAACTTGGTTTTTTCTGGGTAGATATAGTTCTAAAATAGGTGGGCATCGCATTACTTTTTTTTCTTCTTCTATTCAGATTGCAAAAGAAAATGGCTATGCGAACTGTGGAAGCCATAAACCAGCTTATCCTAAGCCATTTGGGATTTTATTTTGCCAATTTGTATTCTTAAGTACCACCTCCAGGCAGAAATTTGAGAAGAATGCTTTGTGTTTGGTTTATTTTGTCACAAGGTAGATATGGATTAAGTTTTTTAAACGTACTTATCTTATTTCCATAATACATTTCCCTTCAGTGTGCCCGCAATGGAGTTGCCCCATAAAACCAGAAGTATGAAAGTTAAAAGCCATCAGTAAAGGAAGAGACAGTGAAAAAAAAAATTATCTGCCAGTTACAGGGTTCTGGGGAATGCTGGAGAATTCACATAGCAATTCAGTCATTAACTCCTTCCTCTGCCATAAGTGCATTTGATGAAGCTCCAAGAAGTATGTCAAGGTCACATTTACCCAATTCTAATGAAGCAAAGCAAAAGTCACAATTTGTTAGCTATCCACCGGGAATAAAATTGTAATTTTTTTTAACAGCTAAGTAATTAAAAAGGCAAATGTGTTCCATATTGCAAGAGTGCTACTATATTAGATAAGGGAATGGTTCATGACCATGTGACACTGTTAATATGACCAAAAATTATCTGGTCTCCTAAATTACTATATTTCCCTTAGCAGAATGTTGATTTCAGGTTAGCAATTTTAATCGCACTAGCATCTGACTGCTTAAAATTTCATTTCATGTCTTTTTTAAGTTGCTCCTCTTTGAATTTCTTTTTCTCCTACTCAGGGTCCTGTTTATTTTAACTGGGAGTTACTTGTGCCAGATTGTGTACTGACTCTCCATGATTTTTTTAAACAAGTAATTCTTTTCAAACACACCATAATGTGGAAAGAGTCACTATAAATAACAGAAAGAATTTAAAATCCAGTCTCCCTTGAATGGAGGATCTCTCTCTTCAAGATGCAACATGACCTAATAATTTTATGGCACCACGTGCTTTTGCTTGATTCTGTCAGCCTTCTTCATGCTGATTAAAAATGTCTTTTGTAAGCAGTGCCACTGAAATCAGTGCAAGAAGAAAATTATCATTTTTACTTAGTCATCTGTTTCCCACAAAGGTGGAACCATAACACGGCTACTTTATCCAGTGTGGAAATACAGTAGGATACAGTCATTACATAACTTCTCCTTTTCTATTGGTTTTGCTATGAAAATTACAAAATAGTTTTACTTCTTTCCCATTAAAGACAACATTTGCACAATAATTTTTTTCTTTACCAAAACTTTGTTTCCTTGGTAACTAAAAACTCTACCACAAACTCCAAAGAATAACCAGCAAAGCAACTAAATAGTTATCAAAGATGATTAAACCAGGAGCACTTACCATCAGCAGCCATACAATGGTACCTAGGATACCACAGTTTTTCTTCATCGAGTGTAGGTTCTGGTCAGGTAAAAATGCAGGGAATGTGGGCAACAAAGAGAGAGAACTGACAGAGAATTGTGGTTAGTGAGGAAGGAGGAAAATTCAGTACAAATTTTTCTAAGACAAAATGTTTCCTGAATTCCTAGGAAAGCTGAACTGAAAAATATGGAGGAGTTTCTGCTGAAGGTTTTTCTGATCTCTTATTTGTTATTGTTAACAAGGCACTTATTGGGTACCCACCGGGTGCTTATGCACATGCTGGAAACAGCAAAGGTGACAGCAATGTATATTTCTAGCTGGTGACGTGACCTGCCATTCTGCACTCTTAACCTTTTGACATCTCAGTTAATTGAGTATATTCCTTAATAAAACAGACACCCGAGGGGTTGGCACCCACTGTAACCACCTCTGGCCTTGCTGCAGCACACTGTAATGCAACACTGTGCAAACTGCTCCAGGAATCACATGAAGGTGTTGTGATGCCCCCCTTTGACTATGTCAACATCTTCTGACAGAGATTTCCTCAAAATAAAAGATCTTACTTGAGTAAAGCTGAATGAAATCACTGAAGACAGAAGTAGGTAGGTAAATGGCCATAAATTAATCTTGCATGTTTTACCGGGAGCATAAATGACTGGGGTGGTGTGTGTGGTGTCTTTACTACTCAACCTCCATTTCAATAGACACAAAAACTGAGAATGAAAGTTAGAGAAAAATGCACAAAAAATTATTCTCTCCCAGAACGTAGATGAGTTTCCATTGTGGCTGAATCCTCATGTAAGGAGCAAAGAGGATTTTTTTAACGTTTTCTATGAAGTGTATTTTCATTTGGAGTTGTTTTCAAGACGAAATAAATAAGAGCTGTTTAAATAATAGCAGTTAAACCCACAAAATGGCACTGATATTCTTTGCTACATTATTCTAATTCATAAATGAAACTGATGAATTCATAGATTTTGTTGAAACTTAACGTGTGTTCAGATACTCTCTGTTTAGTATAAGCACTGAAGTGCTTTGTACTTCCAGATAATTATGAGTCATTCTGATACCAGCAACTGATATAACTAATGACAATAACAATACACCGTCTACCAGACATTCTAGCAGATAGATATGTGTTCCTTAAGAATCAAGGAAAACATATAGGTGTTGCTTTTTCAACAGGCTCTACAGGTAGTGTTTCCAGTTAAATCATAGTCTCAGTGATTTATCTTACTGTAGCGTTTCTAAAAAAAAGGTATAAATGAAAGGTTTTACTGGCACAGAAGAGAAGAGATCATAAAAAATGCATACTGATTTTAGAATTTTGAAGGTACAGGTGAAATCAGTTCACCTCATTAATAGCAGGCTCTGCAAGAGCAGCTTTGGTTACTGTTTTGAGAGGTAGTAATAACGGCAAGATTTAGCCAACTGTAAAAGAGATAAAATAACTTCACAATCAGTTTACCATTATTAAATACCCATTGAAGAAGTAAACAAGTTTTTCTCTTTATGAACATGTTTAAATTGGATACTCTACAGATATGACAGCATTTGGAATTCTTATTTGACAAATGCAGGATTAAATGTATCCATAAAACATTATTTTTATTAATTCAGATGCACTTAATGCATCTCGATCCTCTGATTTTATTTGAAGGAACTGAATAGCAGAAACTTGCCACTATGCCATGTGAATGTCAGATAGTCCTGGGGAGACTAAAAATGTGTACAGACCTGCAGAACAAACTACCCAACACGACTTTTACAAAGAGTAGGAGCAAGAATAAATTTGCTTTGAAACCCTATGTCTGAGTAAGCTACAATACCTCATCTACTAGCTACCCACATTTTCCTATTTCAGTAGAAAAGGAAAGGTCTGATATTATTGCAAGGTCTTGATTGTGAGGAACTTTAACGTCTGTTTTTGATTTTAAGTACTGTAAAAAATATGACTGAACCAGTAGGCAAAAAAATATTATTGAATGATCAGACCTGAAGCCTCCACGAAGTGTATTCATTATTAAAATTGCTACTTAATTGCAGGGGGTGGGGAACTGACGCTGAAACTCTTCATAGCCTTTGAACCTCAGGCAGTCTGAAACTTTTGAAAAGACACAGCTCTGGTTTCTAGCCAGTTTGTTGCAAGGTGAATGTTAGTATCCTAAAGGAAGTATCTTTGGTATTTTGTATACAAAATTACATACAGCTCTTGATTGTGCGCTTTCAGAGGCCCCTGAGAAGCTGGTTAATCTTTGTTAAAGGTCTAGGCTAGTGGAGGCTGGTGAGTCTTGTAGAGTAGTTATTAACCTCATTGGGATCCAGTAACAAGATTTTCACAGTATCTGGTTCTTATAGCAAGTTCTTCTCTAAGAAAGTACATTATTAATAGGCAGAAACTCTACAAAGTGCCATAGCATTTGAAGGCAGGAGAGCGTGCTGGCATCATCCAGTCCTCATGACAGACAGGGAGAATTCCAGCACCATATGCTTTCAGCTGCAAAACGCCTACTTCTGAGTAAAAGTGTCCCATAAAATAAAAATTATCTTCCTGCAGAACTCAAAGTCATTTGCAAGTCTGCTACTTTTAAACAAGCTCAGAAGTAAGATTAATGGAGTAATGAAACTAACTCCGCTCCAAACCAGCTTTATATTCTGACTCTTCCAGCAGGTTCTGAATTTCCATGACTCCTATGCAAACATACATTCACAGGACTCAAGTCAAAACTGTTTATCATCTTCCCCATAGCAAACACTCGTTCTCTCTTGCTATAGCAGCATTGCTCTTTTTGTGACATCTGGAGATCAGACAAAGTCAAACATCATTTAAAAACAACAATTCAATGCTTAGCTTCACTCTTTTTTCACTGTTTCTTCAATTACTTCATGTCACATACCCTGAAGAATTAAAATATATTCTAAAAAATACCTCAGAAAAATGATGTTTTCATGTTGTATCACAAGATTTTGCTATTAGCATTATTCTTGTTCTAATTACCAAAAGTATACATTGCAGACTGACTGAAATCCTTCACAATATCCAGAGGTGATTCTATAAAGAGCACAACTCCCTTATACAGTGCACTCGTGTGATCTAGTATTATTCCTTTGTAATGAAGAATCAGTGGTAAATCAATTAAAATTGCTAAAGTTATTGGCAGACTAAAAAATAAATACTGACAAATGTGGCAAATTGAGAACCTCTTTCTTGGCATCAAGAGGGATGGTGTAAGGCAGGTCTAACCAAGGGCTGAAAACTACACAGAGATAGCCAAGGGCAAAGTCATTCCATGAGTGCAGCCCACAGGGATGTTAATTGTCACTCTTTTAAGAAACCAGTAAGGGATGTGTACTAAAAATGTGCTGCAATGCTTAACAGAGGAACGAACAACGCAAATGCAGACTTCTGAAATGTGACATGCTTACATTTTATAGATATACATCTATGTTTCTTGCTGTATTTTTCATTTCAGGGATGGTAGAATGACAATAACATAGATATGTTTGTTTTGGTTTTTTTTTGTACTGAGTTTGCATGAGAAACTCACAATACCTGAAAAAAAGCTATGAAAACCTATAATTCAAGCTGTATTATCCAGGACACTTTATAGCTTTCCAAAGTGATCTTAACATGGCAATACACATCCAGGGATGGATTGTTATTTCTTTTCTCTGACTGACACAAAAGGCTTGCAGTGGGAAGGAAGTTGTGTTGTGAATCACACACCATCGAATAACTGTGGGCTCCATATATCACCAGCAATATTTAAAACAAACAGATTTCATAGCATTACCAGCCCATCAGGAAGTGATTCACCTCCAGAAAGTCTTAATTTTTATTTTGAAAACCCTGCCAGAAGGGCTTTGTCTTTCTTTTCCATTGCAGCAGACTCAGCTGCCTGCAATGTATTACACAAGTTTCACTTATACCCAACAACTGAGCTTTGTTATCAGAGCTATATTCAGAAACACTACTTCAGCCTAAAACTGAATGAAAATCTATTTTCACCTGTTATGCTGAGTACATTTGCTTCTTCACTGGGGTAAGGCTATCAGAGGCACACAGAGCTTAAACGTATTATTGATTTTTAGAAATTAAAGCCAGTTTCACATAGCTCAGGGCTTCAATGAGTCATAAAACTCCATCAACAGTTAGTTCAGACTTTTTTTGTTCCTGGAAGATATGGATGGGTTAATGTGAACTGACAGGTGGAAATGTATTCAGTGTGAAAACTTCTAAAGGAATTTTTGAAGTACGACTTAGCAGAGAGAGGTTGATTTTAACTAACCTACGACCAGCTGAGTACAGAGACCAATTTGTAGAGAAATGAGGTCATTGCATTAGGGAAGTCTGAGATTCAACCTGCAGATGTTCATGCTGAATGCTTAACTGAACCTCTGGAGTCCTCACAGCTGTGCTTTAAAGATGTATTTTTGTGGTTTTTTCTTATGACATATCCATCTCATAGTAATGCAGAAAATGCTCAGACCACAATCTCCAGTTCAATAATTTTCTATCTTTCTTGTTTCAGGATATCTAAAGATGTTAAGGTGAAAACCTGATTTTGAAATGAAAGAAAAAAAAAAACAACTTACAGAAATAAAACCATACATTTCTCAAGAACAAGTACCTTGAATTTGTTCATGGTGTTTCTGCCACAAGCTGATGCCTTCCTTTAGCAGATATTCCATTACATACAACTATCTAAAAAAAGCCATTAGTTTTCTCACAAAAAAATATGTATCAGATCGTGCTCAAACTCAAACATATTCAGATAGGGAAAATGTCTGTTCCCTAATATATCAGTAAGTAGAAGCTATAAATACTACCACCAAAATAGCTATTACTCAGAGGCCACTGACTCTCAGTGTCCCACTCCATATCAAGAAATTATCAGGTATTCTGAAAGCAGTGAAATGCATAAAGCTATCCAGCAAAGAGCAAAGAAGAACCCCCAAAATATTTTTTTCTACAATTCTTTGTAGATGCTTGCCTTCCATCACCAACAGTGCACCGGTCCAAGTCATGAGCAGCCATGAGTTCCTCCAGGAGAATTCTCTGGGACACGGTGTTAAAAGCTTTACTAAAGTCCGGGTAGGCAACATCCATAGCCTTTCCTTCATCCACTAAGCAGGTCATCTTGTCATAGAAGGAGATCAAGCAAGTAAAGAAGGACCTGTCTTCCATGAACTCATGCTGGCTGTCCCCAGTGCCCTGGTTGTCCTGTACATGCCACGTGATGGCATCCAGAATGATCTGTTCACGATGGCACCCAGCACCAAAGTCAGGCTGACAGGTCTGTGGTTCCTTGGATGTTTCTTCCAACCCACCTTATGGATGAGTGTCACACTGCCTTAACCTCCAATCGCTTGGAATTCCCAGTTAATTAGGATTGCTGGTCAATGATGGAAAGTGGCTGAAAAATTCTGTCAGCTTCCATTCACCTTTAGGTGGATGCCATCCAGCCCCACAGACTTCCTTGTGTTTAGGCGGTGTAGCAGGTCATTGACCATTTCCACTTGGATCATGGAGGCTTCCTTCTGCTCCCCATCCCTGTCTTTCAGCTCAGAGGCCTGGTACCCAGCTTTTACTATTAAAGACTGAGGCAGAGAAGGCATTAAGTATCCCAGTGTTTTTCTCATCCTTTGTCACTGTGTTTCCCCCCACATTCAATCAAAGACATAGATACTCCTTAGTGCTCCTTCTGTTGCTAATGTATGTATTATTTATTAATAAGACATTATTTATTGTCTTTTACAGTAGTGAGTGGATTAAGTTCTAGTTGGGCTTTTTCCCTTCTATTTTTCTTCCTGCATAACCTCATGACAACCTTGTAGTCCTCCTGAATTTTCTGCCTCTTCTTCCAAAGGTCACAAACTCTCTTTTTGTCCCTGAGTTCCATCCAAAGCTCTCTGTTCAACATGTTTTCTACCCAACCCTAATGTTTAATTCTTCAACCTTTCAGATGGAGACTATCCACAAGACCTTAAAAATTAAGTGTTTCTCTTTCCCTTATTATACTTTAACAATCTGTATAATGAATGGATCTAAGATCACCTATAAAACGGCACTCACGGGACAGAAGGTCCAGGTTATACACACTGTTTGCAAAAACTCTCCACTCATAAAAGCAACTTGCATACCAGGGTAAATCATTGCTTTCTCAGCAAGTACAGCCCTGTAAACTAAAATTAATGTCAAGTTTATACTCATGAAGCATGCAGACTGAAAAGAGAAGTGACAGGCATTGATTTAATTTCTTGTCATGCATATATTTGCATAGTACTTACAGATTAATAAATGAGACATACCTTGTGTAAATCAATAGCTACACTACCCGTATAGTGTAGACTTCATTATTCATGGTCTTATACTATGTTGAATGAAACATTAAAGATACAAGTAAAACTACTATGGATTGCTTTGAAGGACATAGGGAAGGTCATTGACTTAGAAAGAATGAACAGGGACGTACATGGTTTCACAAATTTCATTCTCTGACCTTTCCTGGGTTCTTTCATAGTCTTTTATCTATTTGCCACTCTGTCAAACACAGATGAAAGCATCTCAAAGGGTCATTGTGAGAGGTTGCCAGTTAATGCTTGCAAATGTCTGAGAAAAATAATAATATTTTACAGGCATGGATGCCTTCTGGTTTACAGTGTCATTAGGCTATTCCCTAACCTTTTAAGTCCATAGGAAGCGATTACTTCATTTCAGAGAAAGGAGGCTCCATGATAAATAGGGGACAGCATTTGCAACCTATCTCCCCATAGAATTTTATCACCATACATTGATATCATTATTAATTTTTGATTACTGTTATACACTAAGACAACAAAATTTCAGCCTCTTTCTGCTCCCTTTACAGAAACAAGACTCAGTGGAGGGTGCTCCATGTATGCAGAAACATCTAAAAATCCCGAAGTTCATTCCTGCAAAGCACATTGGGTACAAGTAGAGTGAGGAGACAGGGAGAATGAAGACTTATGATACGTTCCACAAAACACAACAACAGTTTTGTCCCAGGAGAGCACTGCCAGCAACGAGAAGTTTGGTCAATCATGTTGGAATGACTGCTCCTGGACAGCTGTGCAATATAATGGACATTGGGCTAAGGTTTTCCCAGGAACACACAGGACAGAAATAGTAGCATTCACTGTGACAACACATAGCTCCTAGCCTGCATGACAAGGCAGAAAAAAGTAAGTGTTTGGGACTGGAATAAGTTCTGTGACAAGAGAAACAGGATTTTTGTAGTCTGCTCAGTCCAGAGCCTATTCAAGAACCTTTCCTTCCTTTCCTCCAGGAACTAAGGCAAACCAGTTCCCATAGCCACCAGATTTGGCTCTCATGGACCAGGAGGCAGAAATCCTTCAGAACATGAAGCTGATTGGACCCAGTAAACTGAAGGATCTCCCCCATATAAAAAGGATAAATGTGCTCCTCCCTCACCAGCACATCAAGTATTTCCAGAACCCCACATTCTAACTGAAAAATATCAAGTCATTCCAGTCTGTTCTTACCACACCATGAGCATCTGGTGCATTTTCTTCCTTTCTTCTTCCATAATTGTTATTTTTGTATTATCTTTATAACAGAAATGGACTGAGCTGAGATTAGAAATTGTATTGGTTTTTGTGGCCTGGTTTTGGAACCAGGAGGGTTACAGGAGTAGCTTCTGAGAGAAGCTGCCAGAGGTTTCCTTCATGTGCAGCAGAGTCAATCCCAGTCTGTTCCAAGATGGAAACACCACTGGCCAAGGCTGGGCCAATCACAAATGGTGATAACACCTCTGTGATATGTTTATTTAAGAAGAAGCAAAAAAGTTATGGCACAGATGTAATTGTGGCCTGAGAAGAGCAGACTGAGAACATGTGAGAGGAACAGCTCTGCAGACTCCAAGGTCATGCAGAAGGAGGGGAAGAAGATGCTCCAGGTGCCAGAGATGAGATTCCCCTGCAGCCCGTGGTGCAGCCCCTGGTGAGGCAGCTGTGCCCCTGCAGCCCATGGAGGGCCATGGGGATGCAGAGATCCACCTGCAGCCCTTGGAGGAGCCCCATGCTGGAGCAGATGGATGCCTGAGAGGAGGCTGTGACTCTGTGGGATGCCCATGATGGAGCAGGTTTCCTGTTAGGGCTTGTGACCCCATGGGGTAGCCATTGGAGCAGCCTGTCCTTGAAGGACTGCACCCCATGGAAGAGTGACCCACTCTACAGCAGTTTGTGGAGAACTGTCTCTTGTGGGATGGTGTCTTGGTTTGACAGGTTTTGAAGTTTGAGCCTGCTTTGCCTTTCTCCTAATCTTATCTCACAGCAAGAATTAAGTCCATTGGCTGAGAAGTCTCAAAATTAGTGAAAATTCTGAATTGGCAAACCAAAACCACTACAGATGGACTCACATTGGAGAAGTAAAGCCGGGTTTCCGAAGCGGCTCCAGGGATCGTGCGTCCCGTTCTGGTTAGCTCTTGCTCCGATCCAGCTTTATGGGTACTTCTCCTCTGGTTTCATGCGTCTTCGCCTTGGCAGAAGCGTGGCAGTGACAAGGAAGGAAGAGAGGACTTTTGCGGGGATAACTTTGGTTTATTTTCTAGAGCAGAAGCTCCCACAAAAGTGAGGCCTCCTCTCTGTGCAGCACCTTAATTAACGAGGGTGGGGAAAGGGGAGGTGTGTAGACATGGGACCATCAAGGATGGGGGTGGGAGAAACTGGGAACCTGACCAACCACCCAACAGCTCTCCTGGAATGTACCAGACATGAGGGCGAGGCTGCAGAGAGACAGCAAGACTCTGAGCCTGCGAGGAACACAGCCTCCCCATGGCCCAGGGGAAACCCGATAAAACCCAATAACACACTAAAACAGAGAAGTTCATGGAGAGCTATTTCCTATGGAAAGCACCCCACAGTGGAGCAGAGGAAAGACTCCTCTCCATTGGCAGCAACAGAAACAACCTGTGATGGACTGGGGTTGTATTCCCCTGTTCCCTGTCTCCCTGCACCACTGGGGGAGGAGATAGAGCTTGGAAGGAGGGAAGGGTGGGGGGAAGATTGTTTTTATATCTGGTTTTACTCCACATTATCTGGCTCTGATTTTGTTAGTAATACATTCAATTAATATCTCTGATTCTAGTCTGTTTTGCCCACGAGGGTATTTGGCAAGTGATCTCTCTCTGTCCTTATCCCAGCACATGAGCTCTCCATCACATTTTCTCTCCCCAGTTCTGGCATACAACTAGGGTCAACCCACTACAGGAACCTCATCACGCCATAATGCATAGTATGCCACTAATCTGCTGACACAGTTTTGTGCCCAAATTCTATACATATTATGTTTAAACTTTTCTGGTTTTCAAATCTTCAGTAAAACCAGAAGAAGCCAGTCTACTGTATCAGGACAGGTTCCTTTAACATGGTATTGATCAAACTTGCATTATTTCCAAGCAGCGAAGTGTTATCACATTGAAGCTGGAACCAATTTTGGTTTTCCATAACTGAACAAAACCAAAGTTGATGAATAATTGGTGTTGAATTACGGTAAAGAAAAGACAACCAGTAGAGATCATGGAGTTTTTCAGGAACTTGACTTTCACTGGAAATTGTGAGCTGGGAAGCAGAAGAAGGATACTGAAGGATACTGTTCTTCTGCTGGAGACAATGCAATGGAAACTGTGAGCCCTCATTGCTCAAGCCAAGCACAGAAAGCTGATGCTATGAATTTATGAAGATAAAATGCAACCAGAAAAATATTCACCAGGTCCTACCTGATCTTAAAAATCTTGGCCCATTGCACCAAAAGATCTAACCTTATATAGTTGACAGCACTATTGGTCCTTCATAACATTAAAGAAAATAAATCCTCAAAGAAAAAAAATAAGGCTCACATAAAAGCATGGTTTAAATGTTGGGTTACTTCTCAAACACTTTTGCTCACCTTGAATGATCTTAGCCTGATCAAATGGAAAACAAATCTCCACAGAAATAACAGAGCTGTCTCTCTGGGGTCTCAGATTCTTTGGAGGGGTGGAGAGGGCACTCGAAACTTAAAAGTGTTGTTTTCTGGTTCTCTTTTACCTTCTTCTCAATATAAAAAAAAAAAAAAAGAGCATAGAAAAGGGGGTGAAGCTCTTCAAACTTGGAAGAGAAAAACTTTCAACTTTCTTAGCAAAATGAAGAAGTTAAAACAAGGTTAAAGACTACTAGTGGTAACAGACAAAGGAAAATTCAAACGCAGTCTTTTCTAAAATAGCTTAAATAAAAACTTGCAAGCATGTCCAGCCTTAATATTCGGTCCTCAAATATGATTCTAAGGACATGAGAGGGGGAATAAATGCGATAAGAGGGATCAGAGGTCTTCTGCTATCATTTATCCAGGAGATAAACAAGAATGAAATGGATGAAAGGATGAATGGAGCAAGAGGCGGGCTGTCTGGTAGTCATAGGCATCTACAGCTGTGCAAATATAGGAGGCTGAGGAAGGGTGGGGAAACAGGATGACAAGACTTAACCCATTGGATCCTACCACATTTTACACATGGAGTGAATGAAAATGGCAAAAGAAAGTGGAAAATCTCGCCTTTGGGAGAAATACTAGATTGTACATTGACAAAAAGCCAATAAAGGAGCTTGAAAAATAATTGCTAGAAAATAGGGGGCTGAGAGGACAACAGACAGAATTTCAAGTGCCGAACTAAAAGTCAGAACCTAGACACCTGAATGAGTAAAAAGCTATTTTTGTTTTTCTAAAGTCACTACAGCCTACGCACATGCACAGACACCTTTGCAGGGACCCACCACTGCTAAAATAAAACACAGTTGCAAGAGAGACACAACTTGTTGAGTATATAGCCAGACTGATCCTGTTCCAGGTGGGGCATCATGAGTCAGAGGGGACAAAAAACAAGATTTCTTTTTATCCCATGATCCTAATGGCTATTTTTGTTATTGTTCTTCAGCAACAACAACAAAACTACTGGAAAACTGTACTGAACAGCAAACTAAAATATGCCTTCAGCAAGAAGCAGCTTTTTAAACTTCCATCTCACTAGTACTTGTCTATACAAATAATGTCACCATGTCACTGCTTTTCCTGCATTCTGTTACAGAATATTCTTCTCCCAATTTTATTATGCTACTCTATTTCAACTTGATGAATTATCTATATTACATTTTTTGAGAAATATTCCCTCTAGGGATGCACATACTTAGTTTAGAAAGTTTTCAGCAGAAAGAAAAAGGGAAGAAAAATAGAAACTTCTACATCTCCACTTTTTTAAAGCTACTCCTGGGACTAGGACATAATTATCTACATTCTGCAATTGCCAGCCAACTCTTAGCTGAAGGATGAAAATCAGTGGTACTATGAAGTGATGTTTGAGCAAGTCTGGAGAGAAGGAAACAGGAGTCTGTTAGCAAAGAGCAAGAATGGGAAGCTGAAATCACAAGGTGGGGGCCCAGTTAAATAGTTTCTCTGGCACTGAGTTTGCTTTTCTACTCCTTTCCTCATGGTTCCAAAAACACTTACATATTCAGCCAAAAAAGAGGCTCAACAACTTTCTCTTTGAAAATGGCACAAAATATGAAAATAGCTATCCCCACAACAACATTTAGCAGGAGAGTAGATGGGTATGCTCTGAATTGTGTAGTAAAACAGATTTCATGTCTGATAGACACCAATTCAAGTTTAAAATATGTGACTCCCTAGATACAGTTTTCACTTTGTCCTCATCTCCAACATGAGAAATAAAAGGAAATAAAGTATGCTCAGTCACCTTTTATTTTTGAGTATAGTTATGAATGGATTTTATTATATTTCTGCATTCCAGCAGATTTTAACAAGCATTGCTAATAAGATATCTTCTCCCTTCTGCAGCGCTAAGGACGCCACAGGCCAAGCATGCGTTGCTTGGCTTGTCTGCTACACTTACAGCAGTCTATCCTTCCACATGAATTTATTAACTCATTCCCATGGTGTCAGCCCAGAATAGAAATTCAATGCTGAACATGTGATCTGTTCAGTTGGGTTGATGCAGATACGCTTTTACGCTCAGAGATCTGTTTTGTCACCGTAGTAGTTTTGGACAAGGAGACCCTACAGACTTTATTTTTTTTATTAAAACCAAAACAACAGCAAAAAAAGTCATTTTGGGAACATAAGTCCATCAGCTAAGTTTCAAATAAGCTTGTAACTAACAATATGTGTTCTGCTACTGTGAAAATCTTTATAGGACTAAACAGTCCTTGAGGAACTGTAAGCCAGCATTGCCATGTAGGAAAATAGTGGTAACAAACCTCCTACTTACCCTTTCTTCATGCTTGGTTGTTTTATTTCTGTTGATCAGTAACTGTTTTTTAAGAATTGTAAATACTTAAAATTCAAGTATGCTTTCAGTTAGAATGTAAAACATTTTGCGAAAGTCTTCACAATGAAGCATATATTTATTATAAAAACTTTAGGTGCTTAGTGCTATTTTCTTTTTTTCCTTTTTGAAGATATGGCTCATTGTTGTTTTGTTATGTAAAGGAAATTATTCACCTAGAGAGCCTGGTAAGCTTGCCGTTGCTAAGCAAGTGTCCAAGACTTAAACTGCACATTGCAACAACAGTTCTTACTGAAGACACATTTTGGCAAGTTCTAGACTTACAATCTAGCTATGATTTTGTCTCATCACCTGCTTGGGACATTTCCCTCATAGGGAAATTTCATGGTTCTGGTTCTTCATGGACTTGAAACTCATTGGTGTATTTCTGAAGTGGCTATATGTTCTTGTTTCCCAGGTGCCACTTGGCTACAATAAAAAGAAGAAAAACACTAGTTCTCTAGTGACTTTTCCTCAAAAAAAAGCATAGAGCTTTGAGGTTCACTGTTTCCTCATTGACAAAAGTTGCTTACATACCCAAGGCATGTATATTTTTTATTTCAAACTGTAGGAACAGATCAGTTGTATGACATTATAATGGATGCAAAGAGGTTGACACTGGGGGAAAAAACTTCCTCTTCAGGAGGCATGTCATCAATTTTCATTGCCCAGCACATGCAAAGACAGTTAAACAAAAAGAGAAAGCAGTTAGTCAAATTTTAAAAAGCATGTTTATGACAAGGATTACATCTGATACCTGAATGTAATACTCACTGGTTTCTTTGCATGGAGGGGAGGAGGTTACACATTTTGGAAAAGGCTCATACGCCAGCATCAGAATCCATTATCACTTTTCCTCAAGTTTTCACCACATCTCTTGAGATGACAAATTATTACACCATTTAATGTGCTTAGCCTTTGTTGCATTAAAAAGATTATCATATTTTTAGTTGAGAGTTTCATTTCATATAATCTTGACACTTGCCATCTAAGTTTCACAGAGGGGAAAAAGAGAGTCTGAAGATGTCTTGCAACCAGTTTTGGTTGTTTTTTTGTTTTTTTTTTTCCCAGGGGGATTTCTTGCTACAGAAGAGAAATCAAATTTTGGTTTACCTGTGACTGGAATGCGCCTGTTCTTAGGCTCTTCAGGCTACTCACTTCTCTACTGACAGTCTTTACATTTACACCATTCCCCTCAAAAGGAAAGACATTTACTCTTGCAACTATTTGAAAAGAATCCTGAAACATCACTATACACCAAGTCATTATTTTAATTACAAGTAGCCAAAAGGAAAAACAGTGATGGTGGAATAGCCTAGAGGTAGAGCGTTTGGCTAGATTGTCAGGCACCCAAATGAATTGGCAACCTGTAGGCTTCCTCAAGGAGACTGTCTGTTCTCTAAGGCTGCCTTTCCTCACTTGGATATGGTAGGGGAAATCAGACTGGACCTTTAAAGACTGAAAGTAAAGGAGGAGGATCCAGCCCATTCTTAGGGGAGGCACCACACCTTTAAAATTCATACTTTCCTTGCACCTTGAAATAGCCCAGCTCTGATGGCCTCCAGATTACATTGCATAACCTTATTTTTTTAAGAACTTTGTATGTGGTAGAATGGGTGAGACTAAAAATGTTCAAAGGAATTATTTTTCAGCAGTTCTGCACTTATGATAAGTTCTATATTATGTCAAAAGTTCTGGGTTCAAATGAATGTTTACTGTTTCAAAATTCTAAATAAGTACATAAATTCAGACAATATAATGAACTGCAGTTTTCAAAATAAATGAACAATGTTAAAGTTGCATATATATTTCAAGTAATGACCATCTCACTAAAATCTGAATAATAGTCAAGTAATGACTATTTCACAATACTGCATTGAAAGAGCAGAAATTGAAAAACACAAAAATTGCATTTATAGATTCTTAAAAGATATTTTTAAGTGTTATTATCTTAGCAACACATTTCACAAACAAGAAGATGCAAAAAGAAATTGCTTTATGTACAAGGCACATTTCTGTAGTCTGATTTCTCAACAGAAAATCTTGGCCAAAAGAAACTAGAGGCACTAACTTTATTAATTTCATGAGAACTATCAAAAGGTAGTTTCAATTAATAAAGGTGGTAGGCCAAGATAATTTAGAATCTTTCTATCTTGTAGAGGTCCCTGAATAACATTCAAGAGTGTGGCCCAGTTTTCAAGAAGCTAAGGTATTAGTGCCTTGCATAACCAAATCTGTCCCTCCCGACCCTATATTCAGTAGCAACATCTGTTCTCTTTTGACCCACGAAAAGGTAATAATCTCAGGGTGGCCTGTGCTGGGTGAAACGATCCCAGGTTTGTAGAAAAGTAATTTTTCTCAAGAAACAGTGCTGCACAGCTAAAACACACAGAGCATATAAACCGAAGTTAATTGGGCACATAATGACTCTTGAGTCATAAGGTGAAGTATTGAAAAACAAGGAGATAAACAAATCCCACACACCAGACCACGATGCAAGCCATGTTGTAACTGAGGTAATACACTGCCCAGCTTTCCTTCAGAGAGAGACAAGTTTCAGGGAGTGAAGCAAAGCAAATAATGCAATACCTTAACTGAAACAATAGCCATTGTATTAGTTTGAAAAAAGTTCTTCTTTATCAGAGAAGTCCTTTTAATCTTGTAAGAATTTGTTTTAGAACTATTTCTAATTTTTTTTTAGAACTATTTGTTTTAGAGCTATTTTCAGCTAGAAACCACAGAGGCTATTTCTGTCTGTAGCTATATTTCTAGAACCAGATATTCTGAATGCTGGGTCACAGTTTGGTGCTAGTAAGTCAGGGCGTCACAGTTTTGCAGGGCTTTTGTCTGTCAATAGATGTTTACCTGCAATATTTAAATCTTCATACACTAACCAAACAGTCAAACAAGTTCTAACCATTTTTATTAGATTTGGTTATTTTTCCAAAATGTTTGCATTTTTCCTTGCTTCTGCTGTAGTTATTGTTTTTATTTGAAACTGAAAGCTGTTATTTAAATACAGAAAACTTCTGCTGCTTCCTAGTAATATAAATTTAGATTCCCATTCATTTTATTTAGGAAGTATTGTTGGTATGCATTTTTTAAACATTCAGAGATCTAAAGCCTCCTCTCAGATATTAAGACAAGTGATCACAGATATCTCATTTTGCCTATGTCTCATCTAGGATTGAATTCTCTTGTTCAGTTTGAAACAGAAAACTATGCTATTAGTGAATTTTCTTGTCAAATGAAACAGTAAAATAATTGTCATAAGTTCAACTACTAGAATAATGAACATTCCTTCGTAACAATCACACACAAGAATTTTGTAGTAGTGAGACAAAATAATAGCTTGAATCATTCGAGGTTTAAAAGAATGATTTTATTACACACATGCAAATTATTCTTATGAAAAACTCACTACACCTTGAAAATTTAGGCAAAACTGGGAATCCCTTCTAGACCCCCAAGACAGATTTATGAAGGCTATAGACTGAGTGTTTCATAACTTCAATAATAAAAGACTGCTTGTATCTGTCACCTTCCCTTCTCTGCAGAGTATATTTATGCAACTTGACACAGGGTGACGTAAGTGCTGTATTGTAGAAATGCGGGTATGTGTGCTACTACCTAAATGTGAAAAAAAATCCAAACAGCTCTTGCCTTGTAGATGTAAGCAGGCATTTCACATAACACGGCAGGAGATGCTCTTTGCTGCAAAGTACAGAAAATAAAAGAAAAATAAACCAGTAAGGTTGTCACCCAAAATAGCATTTGTATGCCTGAAATGCCATAAATTCCTCAAATTTTCTGACTAGAATCTTGCACACAGATGCCCACTTCTTTTACTGCTTAGAAACTCTGTCATTGTGGCTGAACAGGCTATTAAATGAAGCCTACCTTTTGCGGGGGCAAAATTTCTTCCAAAGTGAATATCCTTGAATCCAAGCCCAAAAGAAGTTTGGTCTAACAGGTATCCAGTAATTTTGTCCTCCATGTTCTGCAGACTGCTATTAAAACAGGCAAACAAGGAAAGAAAAGAGTGGTGCCTTCCCTTCCTTTTGCTGCAGCTCCATAATTGGAATACCTCCCAAAAGCAGAGAGATGAGACACCCCCTGACAGCTGCCAGTCTAAAGGGGCAATGATCATTGCTCCTCTTCC
Organism: Irena cyanogastra; assembly: GCA_013397155.1. Taxonomy (NCBI): domain Eukaryota; kingdom Metazoa; phylum Chordata; class Aves; order Passeriformes; family Irenidae; genus Irena; species Irena cyanogastra. The sequence continues at coordinate 41,915 of VWZV01002304.1, read as the reverse complement.
TTCCAGAGGGAGAGGAGCATGTGCCTCTATAAAAAAAAGAAAAAACCTACACAAAACTAAAGGCATTTTTCATGTCACGTTTGCAGCAAAATGCAAAGAACTGGGAAACTATATGGAGAGCAAGAAAGGGGAATTCTGGAGGGCATATGGGGAACACGATTCTGATTCCAGCCCCTGCTCACAGAACTACTCCTCCTGGGATGTAAAAATAAGAATTATCCAGCTAGAGATGACTGAAGTTGGTTTTCTCAAAAATGAATTGGGGCTCTACAGAGCTTATCCAATGCTAAGATGGTTAGTCTTGCAATGATATGTTTTATAAGGCTCTTTGGCATATTATTAAGGATAGCATATCCTGCTTTTAAAATTACAGATTGTAGCTACAGATAGCAGACACAGTCAAAAATCATAGGAATGAAGGGCTGGAAAGTGACTAAGCCTGGTGAGATATTTTGAAGTATTCTTAGTTCATCTCTGGCAATTGTTTCAGCTCTTCTTCAAAATCTCTGATGTCATCAGATCCTTAAAGCAGCCTCTTCTGGATTTCCACAATTTTAACAGAGGAAGAATTTTTGATATAAACTTTCCAGCCATCTTTCCTTCAAGTTAAATAGCTTTTTTTTTTCCCTTTTGCCCACTGACTATGTGGAATAGTTGATCACATGTATCTTTATAAAACCCTTTAACATCTCGGAAAATTTTCCAGTCCCTCTTTTGTCTTTCAGACTTTCAAAAAAACAGACACAGATCTTTCAACTTTTTTTTTTTTGGTTTTGCTTGGGCTTCCAAAATTTCTCATAGGTACCAATGATTTTTTTTTTTTCTGAATGCTATCCCATTTGTTTGCATCTTTTTGAGGTTCAGTATAGGACACAGGACATGGTTCTCCAGATAACCTTGCTGGCATGGAGTGGGGTTCAGTAATTACCTTCCCTGTCTGACATCATGTCTTCCTTATAATAACAATACTGGAATGACCTTAAGTTCCTGACATCATTTCTTAGCCTGTTTTATGTGCCTCTTGCATTATAATCCCCTGCCTTATCAGAAGTGCTGTTGTCTACTTATCTCCACCTTTCCGTGTTTGTGTTTGATACTTCTCTCTGGAGAACAGAATGTTCAGGTTCATTTCATATTGTAGATATCAGAGCACTTCCTCAAACCATAAGCTCAAATGAAAGGCTATAGAGTGACTGTCTTAGTCTGTTTTCCTTATAATAATTTGGGTGAAGATTACGTACATTTCTGTGATTTCCTCTATGTTCTTGTCATTGTCAAGATCTAATCATAACCCTTTTTTCTTACTCCCCTTGCACTTTTCACCCAGCCAGACACATTTTCATTCTGTCAATTTTTCCTTATTTTTCTTTATTCTTATTCTCTTTTACTTGGAAGAAATTGGAGAAAGATTAATACTTTTTCTTTCCTTGTGGTATAAAGACCATTCTTGATAACATAAAAATATTACAAAATGTACTTGCATTAAGAAAGAAAATAAACATTTGCACCAAAAATTGAAAGATAGTCAAATATGGGCTGAAGCCTGATCAAAAAATCATTTAACTAAAATAAGAGACTTTGTGGGTTAATTCATATCACAGGACTAGTGAATATAATGTAGATATTACCTTGTCATCAGAGATGATGTCAAGGAGCATATGCTACCTCTCCAGGTCACCAACAAAACCAACTGACCTGTTGGAAAGTGTTTTTCACAGGGTAAAAGACCACAGATATTGTAACAGTGGAGCTTTTCACACAGAGCCAAACCAGTAGATAATTTCTTTTGAAAATATATATTTTGGTTATTCTTTAGACAATTGTTTTGAAATTAAATAGCACAAAAAACCATCAGGAGCTTTTAATCAGCGGGGGAAAAGTTATTGCAATACCAAGGGGAAGGGCATCTGGAGAAAAAAAAAAGCAAGAATGAAATGACATGTTTAGGAAAAAAGAAGAATGGGCAAATTTTAAAAAAACCCTATATTTAGGAAGACAGATTACAACATATTGAAAAGAATTTCAAGATTTAATCTCCTCTTCCAAGGAGGAAACCTGTTAAAGAGACTGAGTTCCTCAAAGAAACTCTTAATGATTAATACACAAACAATTCTACCATGGATAAAAGAAAAGAAGTGCAGCCAACAGATTGAGATGTTTAATCCACGGGAACTTTGAAGATTTCAAATGCAAGGAGATTTGGTGATATACATACAGATATATATGGATATATATATATATACAGATATGGTGAGAAGCTCAGCTTAGACAAGACAAAAATCAAAATTTTAGCATGACAGGAAGAGAGAAAAAATAGGTGCAAACTGGAAAGAAATTTGCAAAGAGCATGGAGAATGGAAATCTGTATATTCCTCATGTTTGCATTCGAAAATTTTCCACTCCTGGGAGTTTTCCACACCTGTCTTACTCTCCCTTGCAGCATTTTTGTGTGCTTTTCCTCATCCCAACATGGAGAACAGGGGTTTGCATAAGCCTGTCACACATCTAAAAACCTTCAGCAAAGTCTCCTTTGATCTTCTCTTCTAATCCTTAATTACGTTATCTTTTTGCATTTTCTCCACAGAATCACAACTTCATTCAGTACAGCAGTTGTTATTCAGTATTTTGTTTCAACCTGTTTGTTCAGCTTGTGATTCAGATTTTTTTCTTCTCCTTTTTTTATTTAACATATATACAAAGGTTTTGCCCAGATCACAAAATTGTTTGTTTCCTTCTAGATTTTTCCTTTGAGATGCACTGCATTTGAACACTTTAGAAGCATTAATTAGTTTCTCTCCATAATGTAGTTGTTGTGAGATGGATACTAAGCTCTTTTAACTGAACAGTTGGGACCTGAGGCACAGAAAATGAAGACAGAATTGCTAAAAACATTCATTAATCACTGATCACCAAGTTTAGCCAAATAGGAGTGTGATCCTTCAGATTTTATGCAAGCTCAACAGCCAGTTAAGATGTTAAGCATCCCCTTCAGCAGATTGGCCCCTCAGTGTAACACACTGGAAGCACATTATGGCCCAGAGATTTCACTGGTTCACTCAGTGCCACACAGCAGCTCTCTTGTAAAAGCAGGAAAAAACTCCAATTTTCCAAAACAGCACTCCACTTCCTTAATCATCAATCATTGCTTATGTAATCAAAAATAAGATCTCTGTGTATAAAACCAAATTTGTATGGATAACCATATCCCTGGTATTCTTTATCCTGGTTTTGTAACTTTTGCAGTAGTCAGACCATCTCAGCAGTGTGGACAGAAAGAGGAAAAAGTTTTGCCACCCTCGCTTCTGACATTTGATATTACAGTTTCCATCAGCAAAAGAAGAGCCTCCAAGGGAAATGCCAGTAATTTCAGACTGGATCATACTCTGTCCTAAGCAGCCACTTGACACAAAACACTGAAAATCCCTGGACTGTATGAAAAGATTCCTACATTCAGAAACATTTTCACCAGCACTGGAATCTGTTCAACAAATACCTTACCACATGCCAAAACTTCCCACAATGCAAGAAGTTCATAGTCGCTTTGGAAAATGCCAATACAATAATAATAATAATGCTAATATTACTAGTGTATGTGTATATATAATAAAATATGTTTTTAAAGTATGTGTATATGTACAATACACTAATAATAATGCTAATTAACAAATGGTGCATACATTGAAAAAAAAAATTTTATAGCTTCAAAAAAGAGACTGTAGCTTGAAATTTGTTTTTAACTTAAGACACCATGAGGAATCTATTTGTTATTAACAACAGAATAAATCTTCAAGCTCCCCATGTGGTTATCTTTGTATTATGTCCAGTCCAGGTAAGATTAAGTTGTCTTGGTGTCAGATTTTTCTTGATGTAAAATTTCCATGCTGTTCATATACCGTAGTGCTAAGCATAGTTGAATTAGGAATAGAAAGAGTGTCTCACTGGAAACAGATTCCTGACTTTTGAGTGAGAAATGTAATTTGCTCGTAGCTATGGAAAGATACATTTCTTCCTACAGGAAATTTAATCAGTTGTTCAGATTCACAAAACCAGCTTATCACACACGATTCACAGCCCAACCATCTGGGGACCTGGGCAGTTCCTCTGCCACAGTGTCCTAAATAGCAAAAGTCAAGACATAATGGATATAGCAAACCCTTCCTAACCTATTTGTAGCAATGTATCTGAACAACCTAAGCCTCAGTATGCACCAGCCATACCATTTAGAACTGTTCCTAGCAGAACTTTCTCAAAGCACTGTAGAATTCACCAAAGTTACTAAGACATAAACTGTGCTAAAATAAGAATAAAGAAGGTGAGAAACCGCATACCAGAACTGCAAGAGCTAGATAACACAAGACAGCAGAACACCTGCATGGCAACCAGTTGTAGCTGCTGAGAAATGGAAGCAGAGAATGAGAGAACAAGACAAAGGCACCAGTCAAGAAGTATATTCTTAGTAGTTTCTAGAGTCTATAAAAGTGTGTGTAACATAAACAATAAACAGCTTCTGCTTGGTCATATTAGTCAGTTGTCCAAGAGTGCTGTTTGCCCGCAATACCCATTCAGCACAAGGGAGGAGGAGCCTACAGGCACTGCACAATGCTGTAGGAGACAGGCTGCTGTCCCCTCTTCTGGCTGGGTGCCCCACCTGAAGGCAGGTGCTGTGGCTGGAGCCCAGGCCTGTCAGCAGCCCAGGAGTCACAACACGGGACAGGCCAAGAAAAGGGAATCATCGAAGACCTGGCCAAAGCTCAAGAAATCAGGGTTTGTCTCCAGCGAGCGAAGGTTCTGTGCAAAGGGAACAGGCAGGAGCAAGTGTTTCTAGGCAGGTCAGGACTCACAGCCAAAATAAAGTGAGTTTTGAAGCTAGAATAGAAGCAAGGCTTAGAAGGTCATTTCAAGCCAGTTGGTCTCTAGTGACAGAGGGTTCAACTGTCTTGAAGACATGTAGTATTTAATTTGGTATAGGCACAGCCCGGGTGTCTGTAAGCTGCTATGGCATAAAACTGCAGGAAGCTGTGCTTACATGGATTTGTTCAATGACCAGAATAGAGAAGCAATAATAGTCTTCATAATTTTAAATATAAGCTTTCCCTCACTATAAAGAATTAAACCAAATTAGAGAGTGGCAAAATTGAATGTTTCTGTATTTTTGTGCTATGGCTGCAGGTAAAGTAACTGGAAAAGAAACAAAAATCAGAAAATATCAGATTACCTTGGGTAAAGTAAATTAACTGCAGCTTCCTTTCCAGCTTGATCATATCCACCAAAAGAATTGAAAAATAACATTTTTATCCTTGGTAATTATTCAGTCCTTCCCATTATTCTAATTTAAGCCAGCAGTAACTGAAAATAGCAGAAATCCAAGATGCATTATTTCTAAGTTATGTATCTAGACCGTCAAAAACAATGAATATAGAAAGCTTTGCAGGTTTTCTCAGACTGTTTCTAATTCAATCCTTCTTGGTATACTGCCGAAAAATAAAATCTTGTGTCATAACAAAATAAGTGTGCAGATCTACCAACCTCATTTAGATTATTTTTACAAATGCCAGGGGAAAATTTGGCACATTATCTGGTTTCACCAGCATTGTTCTATGTCAGGTGTTTGCAACCTGTAAATCCTTAAAAAATTCAGAGAAATGTGGAGACCCTCATAGAGCAAATTTAAGCCTATTCTAACTTGAATTTTGAGACAATTTCAGGTGACAAAAAACAATTGACCATCACATTTTAATTTGCAAGTCAGTGTTCTATTCAAAAGAAAAATATACCACCTTTCTATTTCACCATTTAAAAAAATGTTCAGGAAAATTACAGCTGCCAATACAGCAGTGGCTTTTGTCTCCATGAGATCCAATCTGTTCACTGCTTCATGATGCTTTTGCGTGACCAAAAGCTTGAGATGTTCACACAGCACACTACAGATTGAGATCAATGAGGAGCCACATGCAGACACAAACATGCAGGTGACTCCTGCCCACCACAGTACAGTAGAACCTTAAGGTTATCCAGAAGAGCTGGGAAGGAACCATTAGCATTGACCTTACGTCCTGTTTTGTTCCAGCTTTATGGGTCAGATACTGACTGATATTTCTACAATGCAATCTGTATAAGGCATTACTGTTTCATATTACACCAAATCCTATAACCAGTTTCCGCATTAAAATGTGAATTCCCCCTCCATTCACCCATTTTTTCTCCAGAGAAATTATTGTTCTTTCAATGGTCTATAATTTTCTGCATGTTTTTCTTCACAGCAGAAAACTCACTATGCCTTTCTCTGTTCATATATGGGTCCTATGCAAAACCAAGGGAATTTATTTCACATACGGACAGCAAAGATTCTGAAAAGCTGCCTGATGTTCTCCATCTCCAAGCCTTGGAATTTCATTCAGTTTAGACCATTTCATCCTTTTCAGTCACTTCTGGCATGCATCCTCCAGTCCCTCCCTGATTCAGTGAAAGACTACCTCCCCTACAAGTACAGTGTATTCCTGCCATCCCTGGGCCAGCAGTTCTCTGCATGGTTATGCCCCCATCAACCTAGCCCCACTCTGTGTCACCCCTTGGCAGCCAGACATGGCTGGTCCTGCACCTTTTCCCTGCCTGTTTCTTTCTGCCCCTTGTGCCTTTATGCTAAGGAACACTGACATCATCTTCCACAACCAGACGTACTCTGTTCACCTCCCACAGGATCCACCCACACGTTATGAAGGTCCAAAGTTCTTTATAAATGCAACCCAAAACTTAAAAAAAAAAGTACACAGCACATTTACTGCAATATATAATTTGCAAGGAAAGACACAATAAGTGCATTGTTTAAATATAAAGTCTGATTTTCTTCTCGTGCAAAATACATTAATCCTGCAGAGCAACAGGCAACACTATAGGAAATAATGTAGCAATATTTTTGCAGACACATAGGAAATCACAATAGTGGACTATACAGGATGGTTTTATTTTTAAACAAAATCAGTTTCAGTTGTTGATACTCATCTTCTCCTATCTGCATATTCAGAACTCTAAAATGTGTGAACCCTAGTCATTTGTCCAGCATCCAGACAATAATGTACATGCAGGTGCTGTATCTAGGAGTCCTTGCTGTGACATCAGGAAAAATGAACTCCAACTGTCAAGTGGTTTTTCCATCTTCTGTGCTCCTCTTATGTTGGTGACCATGTACTGGCTTTGGATAAATCTTTTTGTCTGTGTTAGGAACTGTCAGTTCCTCCATCCCTACCTCCATTAGGGTTTGCTCCCTGCCCTTTGTCTCCCAGTCCTGGTGGGAAGCTGCAGGTAGATGTGCACTGAGATCTTGCTGACCATCAGCACACACCATTCTCATAGCCCTTCTCCCTCAGTGCTTCCACACTCAGACATCCCCAAGTTTAAGATTTCTATAATACTTACTCTATGACACCATCCACACGAGAAAGCCTTCAGTGCTGCAGGTTGCACAATGCATTTGGAAGAAGGCTGGCAGTTCAGTAATGGTCGCTTCTTCAGAAGACAGTGCCTAGAATGATTTTTGGGCATGTAAGACATTTTGAGCTTGTACCCAAAGACTACATTATTTGGAACTCTGTTCTGTGAGTTGGATATTCCTATTGCACCAGTGCAAACAGCCCACTATGTGTAGTGGGGGATCACAGGAATACAGACTGAGTTTTTCATTTGCTACTCTCAAGGTTCATTTATATATATCTCAGAGCCTGTGTAAAATCCCATAAAGGGAAATTCATTATTTTTAGATAAACTGAGTGTTAGGAAATTTCCAGCAATAATCATTTTACTTTAGTATTAACTAAGACAGAAACATTCTTATAAAACATTCTCAAACAATTCCTTCCACAGAAGATCACACACATCAACAAAAACCAAAGAACCCTGAAACTACAACAAGTAAATGTAAAAACAAGTGAAAAGACAAATGAAAAACCCTACTGATAGAAAACTGATATACATACAGGTTTCCTATATTCTCACAGCATTCAACCAAACATACAGAAATTGTGAACAGCATAGGAAATAATATTATGTATTAACCATAGAAAACCTAGAAACAAATGTTAACAGGCAATAGATGACTCACCTGGTATATTTGCTACTTGTTCCAGAGCCCGTGTGTTTCCCTGTTCTCAAAACTCAGTGTCTGAGTACCAAACCACCTGATACTGCCTAAACATTACTATGGACTGCCTTCCCCTCAGCAGCTCCTGCCTCAACCCCAAACTGTCACTTCTAAGTATCAGCAATAGTACTGCTATAAATTTGAACTTTACTGGGCACTACTTCCCCCATATTGCTCATCTCAGACCCTGCTTTTAAGAAGAAAAGGTCACAGACAGCAACATGCCCCTTGGGCAGCTCACAGAACTGATGATGTTGCATCTCCAGCACTTGAAAAACTAGTGACTTCCCTCTCACAGAGTAGTTAAAGATCAGCCTTCTTATAAGTCCAAGCTACCATGCCTGCATACAGCATCAACACAGCAATAATATTATTTAAAAAAAAACCAAATTGGGGGTCTAGATACTTTTCTGCATGTCCTTTCAGCTGGATATATATATATTAAAACAGTACGTGGGTGATATTTACTTATCTATTCTATTCTGTTCTATTCTGTTCTCTTCTATTCCATTCATTTTCTTTTGTCTGTGCAGTGTTTCTTCTTCCAGCCACAAAAAAAAAAATTTTCTCTTTTTCTTTGTTACTTCAGTTGTCCAGTATTCAAGGCTGTTTGACTGCAGCTTGTTCACCACCATGAGAACAATTATATTGACAGAGAAGTGCCTCTGACAAAAACCTATCAATGCCTCTGAAAGTATAGCACTAAGTGCATTGGTATACACCTCAGGCTTCTTTGGGGCTAATAATAATAATAATGACAGAGAGATGTGTGATGCACCCATGATGAGAGCTCTGGGCTCTAAGAGTAACTCATTTTTTCAGCTGCTTTTCAACCTCCCTGCTTTGTCATTCCAAAACAGTAGCCCAGCAGTGAGCTGCCATGGCAATACACAACGTTTTCTGGGAGTAAGTGAAAGACAATGCTACATCCCTGAAGGGAAAAAAAAAAGGCTTAATCTAAACATGCAGCAGCTTCATGCATGGCCAGAGGGTTGCCTGCATTCAACCTTCAACATGAATTTTGTTTTGAGAATTGGTAATGGGAGTGGTTCTAGCTTCATATTTTAGAAACCCGTGCTCAGTTTGGGGATTGAAAGTGGCCTGGTTTCATACTTTTACAAAAAAAAAACAAACAAGAAAGAATTCTGAAGAAATTTTATTTTTAAAAAAAGCATAATAACCACACAGTGGGATCCCTAGAAATTAGCAGGCATTTGCTAATATAATGCTTCATGTGTAAACTAAATTGGCCTACAACAAATTTGTACAATTTCATTAAAATTTATCCTATATAATACAGAGATTATAATACATAACAGAAAAAGATATCTAATTGGTGTCATATTTATACCATCAATATTTTTTTACAATAAAGTTCTAAATTTGCATGGCTTTTAACTACACTACTTCCAAACACGACATTTCATATTGGCATACATGTATTTTAAAATATTTTTAGTTTTTAATCTGTGTACAGTTGCACTTACATAGGATGCACTCGAGGGTGGTGCACTGGAAGACATTTTACCCAAAAGGATTTGTGTTAGCTAATCTCCTATATTTAATGGAAGCAGATCTGTCATTAAAGTTATGAAGTTATGTCTCCAGATCACAGATAACCTATTCCACTGAAGTGGCTGTGATTAAGGATTTGCACAGTGTCACAGCAGTGGCAGCCAACAATATGATCCAGTTCAGCTATGCAAAATCAAAAGCCTGTGCACACTGGAAGAAGCAGTCCTTCAATCCTCTTACAAATAAATAACTTACATTATTGTGCAGCTAATCATACAGCACCTTGCAAGAGGAAAACATCTGTAATGTTCACTTTTTATGCACTGTGCACATGGTGTTTTCATCTGCTTGGTTAGTGCAAGCTCTTTTTCAGACGTTTCCTTATATTGCAGCCGATAGAAACAAAGAATTTTTTTTTTTGTTTCTGCATAAAACAGGAGTCCAGAGCAAGATTACATCTGCCAGAAATGGTGTGTGTTTGCCTCCACACAGTGCACTGACTGACAAACCCACCCTGATAGTGTCACAAGTCTGTACAGGTGTGAGGAGGTGCTGCTTTTTACCCAGCACTCCGATTTATCTCACTGCTATGAAAAAAAAGCTGCAAACAACAAGACAGTTTAAGGGTAACCACTTGTCTGCAAGCACAGAGAAATGCACACCATTTCAGCTGGGAACAACATAAGTGAAATTTCTGCACGTGGCCATGGTGCTCCCATGGCTGTCCTAGGGCTTGATCTCCCCCTTCCTGCTCACATCCCACTGATTGAAGCAGAGGTGAAGAAGAGCCTGAAGGGAAGATTTTACTTTTTGTGGACATAGGTGAACATGTCATCTTTATATCCTGTGTACAAAATGATCATGAAGCCTGAGTAGTTGTGTTACATGTGCACAAACAATAATAGGTATTTGTATGGACCTGAAAGTAAGCCCTTTTAGATAAAGGTGTTACTATGAAGAGAATCCTTCTTAAGAGATGGAATATATTAATAATATCATTCTTAGGGAGAAAAAGATTATAGAGTTGACATTACTATGTAGGAGAGGCAGAAAAAGTGTTTCAGGGATGAAAAATGCCCTTGTGTTATTTAGTGAGGCAATAAAAGTGACAGCATCAAACATCACCCTTTTTGCTGTGCATTTCTGGATGAGCTTTGCCAGAACACATGATCAGAAAGCTATAGCAATTTAGCATTGCAAAGGGAAAAAGCATAGTGGATCTGGTCACATTACATTGCCTGAAAAGAAATGGCAGTAACTATAAAAAGGAAAATTCAGGAGCACTTTAGATACATCTTACATAGATATAACTACAGGATTTTCCCTTTTACCTCTGAACGCAAGTAGGCATCAAAGGTGCTCAGCACCCTGCAGGAGCAAATCCTTTCCTTCCTCTGCTTGCCATGTAGATATTCCCTGCTGCCTCTATGGCTTCTGCCTGCCACCCCTTACTCCTGAAATGCTCTATTTAGGTACTCCAGTGCATGTCACAGGCAGCTCTGCTCACACCTTAACTGCTGGTTTTCTTTTCAACCCATGTACATGTCACATTTTCTGTTGGTTTGGTCTAAACACAGAAGTGTTCCCAGTTCAAGTACTTACTTTCCTGCAATCCCCCTCAGCTGCTGGAGCAAAACCACAGCTGTATTGGTGGAGACAGAGTGCTCCAAACACTCACTGCTGGCTGTAATACTTACACCAAAGACCAAGCAATAAGCACATCTCCAGGAGGAACCATGTGCAGGATGATTGCCCTGCTCTGTGCCAATCTTTGTCAGCAATTTACACGAGATAATTAACTATCCCACACTGCACAATGGACAGGCCTACTTTTACCCTAGCTTTTGGGTTGTGTGTCAAGATATGTATAATGTTACTTTTTGGGTCTGAATAAAAACTATGTAAAGAAATCCAGATTTCCATGGCTAAACCTACCACATTTTTGTCAACCTTCACATTACCAGAAAAAGTCATTACAATGTGCAGTGACATAAAGTTCACAGCGTCAAGAATCATGCAAGCAGAAAGCATCTACCCCAGATCTTCCACCTTGCATAAGGGCAGCAAAGTCTCTTAAAACAATTTGCAGCAGGATTATTTTATGTCCTGAGTAGGACCATCTACATGTTCTCTAAACTAGTAGGGCAAAAACAATCCCTGTGGCACTGGAAACAGTCGAGAGAGTGGTGGAGTGAATGTAGGGTTGGCAGCTGGCAGCAGGGAAGTCCTGGGCTGTAACTAATCCATTGAAGCAACTGATTTATTATGTGGCCTTAGGCAAATCCCTTCATTCCTCTGCTTTCATTTAGCCATCTGTAAAGTGAGAACAGCAACATGCATTTTGCAGGGATGCTGTGACCATGGCCTGCAGTTGTGTCAATGACTCCCAGCCACGCTTTCCAAGGAAACTTTAGCCCACCCATGCAGAAAGCAAAGCCAGTTCATTCCCATGGCACAGGCTCAGCAGAACTAAACCAGAATTGTGTGGAGGAAATTATCAAATTAGAAAGTAGAGTAGAGCCTGAAAAACAGAGGCATTGCATTCGAAAAGGCACTAGCTTCTCTGGGATTTACTGAGCCTCTGGTGGATCATAAATATTTCTACCTCTGTTTGAAAGCTTTGGCAAAGTCCATGAGGTGAATATTTTACCCAAGGTAGAACACAAAACCCAACTGATGTGCCTGTGATTCTGACAAAACTCAAAAGGGAACTTTTTATGCAGACGTTTGAGCTAACATTATCAAATCCATAAACAATATCCATTTTCTGTGTGTCATGTTTCACTTCTGACTGGTTCTCACTATAAGCAAAGAGCCTTCATTTTTTACAGCGTACTGCAAAATACAACAGATATTATCAAGGAAAGAAAAGAACAATTGACATAGTCTATCAAAGCTTGTCATGTTTTAACTGAGTCTCAACCACAGTAAACAACAAAATGTGCCAATGACAGCAGCTGAAGGAAGATGCACTTACAAGATAAAGTTCAGGCTATATGATAAAGCGCCCACTTAAGCAGTAAAGAGTCTGCATGATCATTGCTTGGAGCATGTGGCTGGCAAGAAGGTGTTCCTACAGCCACAGAATTGGGCAATAATTAGACATGTCTGTCCCATTCTCCATCCCTATGTGATAGGACACCTGTGATATGTCTTCTGCCTGCCATTCCCTGCCAAGCCAATTCTCTCATTAGTTTAGTTAAACACTTTCCATGACAAAAAATAGTTCTGAAACAGCAGCATCAGTGTGTTACACTCCCCTCTTGTTACAAAATCAGCTACAAATATCACAGACCTAAGAGCAAGGTCCGCAGTCTGAACATTGCCATCTATTTTGGCCGTTTCCTTGTGCTTGGTGGCTTGATCTTGGAAAATTAAAAACTAACAAGCCTACTATTTGTCTTCTGGTTGTTGGAGGGAATGCTAAAATCATTGGTGTAAATTATTCCAAACAGCTAATCCACTGTTTAGACAGCCTCAACATTTATTCAAAGAAGGAAGAAAGATTTTCAGAAAAATGTTTTACATGTAACTGTACAAGTATTTGCATGTAATTGTACAGAAACTGGTCTTTGATACAATTCATTTTTGTCCTTTTTGGAAGCTTCTTTACAGGCTACTTGAATCCCTTTCAATGGCTTATGAATGATGTTCTGCACTTACCTGACAGATAGTGTCGTGACTCAAGTGATTCCCATACAATTACGATAATTACACCTATTAATCTGCCAATACCCCTACAGCTCATGTTCCCACCTTCAGTGTCATTCATCCTATCTATTTACAGAGTCATCAGCTGTTTTTCCCCATAGCTGAGTCACCAGCCCAAACACAATTACACTTCAGGTGTCTTTGAACTCTCCTTCTGACACCAACTCTGTACCCATTGTATGAATTTTGAGAGGAGATCTGTTGTGACTTTCTTGGGGTAGATTTGTAGAAAACCCTCTGTTTCTTCTTTCAACTAGCACTGATTCATTGGGAAAGCAAGGTGGAGGACATGCTACTCACATGCCTGACTAGGTAATTTACACGGAATAAGCTTTTTCAGGAATCTACCAAATTAAAATTACTTTATTGCAGTAACAAGTGGCATACAAGTGTCCCAAATCACACAGCTATCAGACTGGTATTGCAGCTGCCTAACAACATTTGAAGACAATTGCCATTCAAAGCAGGGAAATACCATTTGACAGCATGAAGGTTTAACCAAAGATAAAACTACCCATGTTACAACCAATCACCCTGCATCACATGCTGTGATGTTTGAGTACACAGACCCTTGTCTAAGTTAAATAGCCCTTCTGCTGTAATTTTGTCTGCAGTGGGAACTCCATGTTAGATTGTGACAGGAATAAGAGAGACTGTGAGGCGAAGAGTAGCTATTTTCATTCTGTTTTACTCGATGCATTAAGTGTAGTTTTTTATTGTACTTTGGTTCAATAATTTATAGTCATTGTATGCAGTGCCTTCAAGATCCATTTGAAGGATGTTAGGCCTGAGATCATTCCCTTTCAGTTGCTCAGCAAATCCTCCTTAGAATCCTCAACCCTGCCTCTTTCATCCCTGTACAGAGGGCTAAGCATGAGCCAGCTGGTCACCAGGACACCAGGAGGACCCAGAGGGATTTGGGAGTATCACAGAGGAGGATAAGAATGAATCATCAGAGGCCTTTATGCACAACCATTGGAAACCCAGCAGGCTCAAAACACAGCAAGAGCTCCTTCATCTGCCACTGGGGTCCGAGGCAAGCTACTGCAGCACATGAGGCTTTCCTAAAAGGTTAAATGATTTATTTTTCATGTCCACGAAAGTCCATGGGCCTTGAGAATAGTTTCCATCTCCCTCATCAGTTCAAGCCTGCTGCACATTAAAGTACATAATACACAGCTAAAGGCATTGCCAGGCTGACTCACAGCTCCCTGCCTGCTTTTCCAGTTTCAAAATATTAACCATCTTTGAAAAATGTGCAAAACATGTATTTGCTATATATTCAAAAATAAACAGCTGACAGGATAAAGGGGTGGCTGTGCTGGGAGTCCTCATTATAGTTCCTACTATAAAAAGCCTGGAAAACAAGATTAAGTTGTTGAGCATTTGTTTCAAAACTAAGATGCAAAAGGAGGTGAAGAAACTGGTGCTTTAATTAAAACTGCAGGAAGTAGAAACTATTGTGAGTGCATTAATCACAATCCCTAATACAGCAACAACTGATGCCTTTGTTTTGTCACAAGGACAGACTCAATTGAAAGTGCTGCTGTACCAGCATGAATACTGAGGCATGGATGCAGTGGTTCAGGAGGCTGTTGATCCTTCCTAGATACCAGAAGAAAGAGGTTCACTGCTGTAGAGTATTTATGCTAAATTATGACACCCATGTTGACCTTCCACCCATGTGGAAGAGCAATGGGATTCTACCCGTTCTTCCTCCCTTGTCCGTTTGCTCCCAAATGATGAAAACAAGAGAAATATTTCCCCATTAACCCTAGCCTGACCAATGAATTTCTTAAATAAATGGCAGGTAGGCCACAGTCACAAGACCCAGAGTTTTCCAATGCCTGAGTTGTCTAATGGTGTTCTGAAAGGAGAGTTTTGCAACTCAGGTATGATGCTGATGAAGTATTACCATCATTCCTCCTGGAAGTGGATCTGTTTATCGCAATGTTGTTGGCTTTTATTCCATAAATTCCAGGTGCAAAGTGTAAAAAATCATGGTGCAAAATATTTTACCGTAATACATTAATATACGTACTGATTTAACACTGTCTATAAAAAGTTTTCAGGAGAAAACTGGTATTTTTCTAATATTGTGATATACCTGGCATTTGATTGAAATACAAAATTAAACAAAGGAACTTCCTTTAATTTCACAGACTGTGAGTCTTGCATAAAACTTTTAAAGATCAATTATGTCCCATCACTACAGAAGTCAGGCTGAACTAAGTGATTTATGCATAAATAGCTTTATACAGTCAGCTGCTCTAGAATGAGCAACTTATCTGTTCAATGTACATGCAAAGTTATTTTTGTACATATTTTACCATTACATTAATCTTTCTGGTGCTTCATATTTTCTGTCATGCAGGCATCTTGTTGTACATGTAGCTCTGTGTGACTTTCATAAAACATGTGTAGTTGAACAAAATAGAAATTGGAATACAAGAGCAATGTTTATGGATGGGCCTGTACAATATCCCAAACACAAAATGAAAACAGCAAATTAATGCTCTTCAAAGTCACCCTTAAAAATCTGCTTTCCTTTCCTGTGGAATATAGAGGAAGAATTCTCCCGCCAGTAGAATGGCTGGGTGTGGCTTTTGAAGAAATGACATTGCAATAATTTGTTGGGCCTTTCAGCCTAAACTGATGGCTTGCCTAAAAACTGAAAGCATTCTTCCTCATCTGGAGCAGGGCTAGCAATACACAGGCAAGACTTTGAAAACTCATTCTCCAACTCAGAGAGGCTGTAAACATTAAATAACCAATATATGGTGATAGAGCTTGTGTGCTCTGGTGAGAGCAGAAGAAAATTTTGTCTGCCTTATTTTTAGCCATACAGTCCTAGCAGTCAGTAATCTTATCACCAGGTACATCTCGATGCTGGTATGACACAGCAGCAGAACCCACAGCTAATGGAGAGGGGGGAGGAGCAGGGAGCCCTTCTGGATCTGTCCTTTCCCTCCTGCTGCAGCTCCCAAGCTCCCTGCAAAAATAGGGTCAGGAGAAGAGATGAGGGGCAGGCTGTGTCCCAGTGGGTGGCACAGCAGAGCTCTGTCCCAGTGAAACAAAACGTTGTTGCCTACTCAGAGAAGCCAAAAACTATCGTAGCAGGGTGCTGGTACTCCCTGGAACCTTTGTGAATCTGAGAAATGGTCTGCTAAGTCAGAATCCAACCTGAGAGCTTCAGAAGTATTTTGGGCTACCTTATAAAATATACCTGCGCAGCAGTGAAAATATTCATTAACAATTCACATTTTTAACTGAAGAATTAGAATCATATTCATGGGGATTGCTAATCAGGCAGAAATGCCATTTTATTTTGCTTTTGAAGGGTCCTTATAGTCAAAACTCAAAACAGTACACAATGCAAGTATTAAAGTAACAAAGAAATTCTATGACAGAGAAGAAATAAGCAATATCTAGTTGGGATATATCTAGCAGAGCAAAGAATAAACATTCAGAAATCCTTTGTGTAGTCTTAGGTCTCTGATCATGCAGTGGAATAAATGAGTCAAGGTGCATCTTTAAAACCCACCTGCAACGATTGAAGCAGACTGATGCAATACAAAGTTTATCACACATCTAAATCTATTATCTACAAGGACCAGTTACAGCACTGTCATACCCAACAAACCTCCCTTGAAAACCAGGAAAGAACAGGGGTTTCTGCCAGCTTTAAGATGAGCATCTGGAAAATACGTTTCTCTTTGGGCCTGATGTATTGTTATTTATCCAACAGCAGTGCGGCTGAGCCCCTGAGCATTGTGGTCACTCTAGAGCTTTTGTCAGTGGATGTGGGACCACTCTGACTCAGCTCTCCTCTTTTTCATAACCATATTCTGGGTAGGGAGAACAGAATGTCACTATCTCAGTGTGTTGCAAGATGTTGTAACCAAAACTGAAACAGAAATAACCATACAGGCTTAAGAGCCCTGTATCCAGCAGTCACCAGTCCTTAGGAGAATTATGAGGGACCAGGAAAGGAATTAATCAGAAAACTCACATCTAAGAACACGGCCTTTTCTCAGAGGTACTTCCTCTGCTATGTCCTTGCACTCTCTGAGCACAAGGTACTTACAGAATCTCATGTTTTATTTATCATCCCATATTTAAATTCAGCTAATGGATGGTACCAATTATTCAACCAGTGGGCAAGGAAAGATTTTAAGTCATGCTGAAACACAAATGACTTGCAAACACATACTTTGCAGATTTTTTGCAAGTGCTAGAGCATCTCAGCTCACACTTTAAACTCGGAAAATATTTTGAAAAACAAAGAACGGTCTGATTCCACAGCACTCTACAACCTGCAACCTTTTACATACGTGCAACACATAATGCAGCCAAACAAAAGCAGTATTTTTCATCCATTTCCCAGTGACATCAGTGAGGCACCAAACCAGACAGATCATTTAGAAACACAGGCAGCTTTCAACGCACGAGCAATGTAAGGCTACTCTCACCTTCCCAGCAGGGTAGACAGAGCTTCTGCTTTGGTAGATTTGGCCATAAATAATAGAAGACAAAGGAAAATACAATGTAATCTATTAGATAAGATCTATTAGACAAGAAGTTTCCCACCCCTCATCAGATGCAAGGGAGTTGAGTGAGCAGTGCTATCCCCTGACAAGACACACATACACACAAGTCTGAGGGCAGAGATGGCAGGAAAGAGCAGTAATCCCTTTATTTTCTGAAAGTGCTGAGGTAGGATCATGTGTGAGATGGTCAGTAACACCCCTACGGTAAAGAAAGGTGAAGTCTTTATGATTTTTGTATTACTCGTGTTACTATATGCTAACGAGACAGGCAGCTTCTTTTGTCCTTATTTCTCTGCTATGCTGATCTTCTTCCTGATTCACTCCTTGCGTGGTTTTGCTGAAGTTTTGCCTTTGTGAAGCAGAAGAGCACCAACATCTCCTGGGGCTTAGGAAGAACTGTAAGACCCTGATTTGAAAGGACCTCTGGGCCTGCTGCCTGGATGCTTCAGGCAGCAGAGGACTCGCATGCTATTCAATTATGGTCTTCTGTGGCTGAAGGGAGCAGCAAGGGAATGCCACTCTTACTGGCTGGTAGAACAGCTGCTGAAGCATCTTTTTACAGATTTTAAACATCAGGTCTCTCTTCTATAGCAGCAGTGTTGCATACACAGCACATGCTGTGCCTTAGCTTTCAACTTCCAGCTGCTGAGAACCACTTAGCCTGATGTCTGGGGAGGTTACTCCAAAGGTGTACATACCACTGCATTATAGAATGATGTCATACACACATATAATCATACAATCACACCTTACATAAGGTAAGCATGTTTGCATGATGTATCCATACACATACCTCTAAAGTCCTACAGAATGGTCCATTAGTACAAACTAACATCAGATACTATAGAACAGAAATAATTTTTATATTATTTATAGCTTTTTGTTTTAAATGATACATGTGCTGTCTTTACAAAATTATTCAGTTATGCGCTGAATCCATAAGCATATACCTAAAAGATAACACATATATTATATATATATATATATGCTGTACATATCAATTTACACACAGTGTATATACAGACATAGATAGATATAGATAGATATAGATACACAATCTCTGTAATATGAAGGTCTTATTGTATGAAAAGGGAACATAACAGCTTGTTTCCAGTGAAATAACAGCTAAGGCCCTTAAGCACATCACTGCACCGCCCACATGAAGAACATTAGTGATGGGGAGATGGGGGAATAGGACTCTTATTATGAATAGTATGATCTCACACTTGCATGCAAGACAAGTTTACAAGGTTATGAAGAAGGCAAGGTTATACTTTTTTCCCCAGCTACCAGTGACTGCTGAGCTCAGATACTGTGACCCAGGAGGTCTCCTCTCATAGAGACAAGATACCACTAAACTGTTAGTGGCTCCCATCTTGCTCCTCAGCAAAGTCTTCCATCAAACTGAAGATCTGGCAGTGTTTCAAAGGTAGTCATATTTCAAAAGCAGCAGTACCATGCTAGTGATTCTACTTTCCTCCTTCTTTGCAACCTTACATACCACACACTCATACACAAAGCAAATATCTACCCCTATATTTGTGAATGTATTTCTCCAATGCATGTGTATATACACACCAACACAGAGTGGTTGTACAGGAGCTCAGGACAAATGGGTTTTAAAGCATGTAAATACATACGCACTCCTACATGTGCAGACTATCCAGGACTCTCTTACCTATGAGCAGACCAAATGCAAATGAATGGAGAAAACTGCATAAAGCTGTGTTTGTCACCTATTTTATTTCTTTATAACATTTATAGAGGATTTTGCAAAGCTAATTCTCAGTCGTTACTTGCCATTTTGCAAACACGTTTAACATCTGCTGCATCAGGTAAATGTGTAGCTATTTATCCTTCTGTAGAGATGGTGCAGATTACATAGAGGAGCAGGTGTATTTCTTGAGTAATGCAGCTGAAACAGAAATATTTTGTCCCAGGGGAAACCAGCCAAGATGTATGAAATGTGCTGAGGATACAGGATGCAATGCTTACTAGGAAAGTCTCAACCAATTCCCTTGCAAGGTGTGTACATCAGGAGCATTACCAAGTGGTACCTGAATGTGCTGTAATGAAATTATTGCACCAACAATTGCAGATTCTGTGCTTTCAATGGAGAGGCCAACAGCATGTGTTTATCAGCAAGAGAGACTAACTAAACCCTTTTTTTCTCTGTCTCACAAAAACACAAAGACTTTGCAAAGAACAGCCTCTTATATGCTCTTCTTTCCTTTGGCAAGCGTAGGTATCCTAACTCCCTGAGAGAATGCAGCAGGTCAGGAACGGGCTGTGCAACTTTGTTACTGTAAGGATCATGACCCATGTCAAAATCTACCACTCTCTGCTCCTGGGCCAGTATTATCATTTGCTGCAGGTTCTCTTTGCCATATTTATCCTCAAACTGCAGCCCACACCCAACACTCTCTGCCCTGATATTCTCAGCTGATCGGCATTCAGGTCCCAAGTCACACTCACAGCCACCACTGCATCTTTCTTCATTTCAGCTTAGCTTAGCTTTGCTTTCATCCAGACAAAATATAGCACCTTCAAGCCATATCACTCATAGGCAGCCTGGCTTTGGATGAAGTAACGTCACAGTATTTACTACACAATTTGGTAGCTTACTCCTTAATGAGCTCTACCCTGGCTGCAGGCAGATATAGTCGAAGTATGTTAATTAGCAAGCAGTCAGACCTATGAAATATTTGCCTTGTAATTATCCATTGAAAATTTTCATCTTACTACACCACTTTTGAGTCTATCTAAATTGCTTCCCATCAGCCCAGCGGGGTTGCTTGAGAGGTAGGGACTGGTACAGTACAAAGAGTGTGAACCTCACTAATGAAACTCTCTCTGAGAGTAGTATGCAAATGAGATTTGTTTCATCCTTTATAGTCAGCAACTCTTAAGTGCTGTATGGCTGCCCCACTCATTAGAGCAAAGGCATCATGCTGGATAAATACATTGCCCTCTATCCCTGTTGTTTAATTTCTCAGTAAAATTCACACTCTGGAAGAACTGAGCAGTCAATATTATTCACTGAGCAATGCAGCACAGAGGAGCAAGGCTCTTGCAAAGAATATAGAGCCATGCTGCAGCCTTCTCACTTCTGAAAGCCAAAGTGGTTTCCAGATGTTATGCTTTCAAACTCTGCTCACAATCTGGAAATTCTTAAAAGGATTTTAGTTCTGAATTGCACAGAAAGGGCAATGAAATACTGTCCTGCTGGCAGTTCAGAGTTAGGTGCTGCTCTGACTTAATAAATTGTGAGAGACCACAGGCTCCTGCCTGATAGAGAACTTCCTTGGTGAGTTTTTAACAGCTCTTTGATCTGAGGCTTCACAGTGTGGTGCAAAGATTGACTGAAAGACACAGCGATGTTACTGAAGTTTGAATGTTGTTGATTGCTGCTGAATTGTACTAGCTCCCCTTGTCTCCTGTGTCACTTAATTTGATCTTTCTTGCTCTTGCTCCCTGATATTTCTAATCGCATAGCACACTTTGGTAAAGGCCAGGGGTGTGGAGGTGGATGCAGGACATGGGATTGTTTCCAGCCTTTTGCAGATCCAGTGACCTACCATGGTATTTCTCTCTTTTGCAGTGGTGCTTTCTTGGAGTTTTTCTCCATTCTTCCATTGCATTTGTAAAGTACATTCAGAGATGAGAACTCAGAAAAAAAATTTAAGAGCACAGACCTTGCAGGAGGTGAGTTCGTCATTATTCTCTTTAATGGCATTGATTTCCTTTTCATTTTTACTGCTGAAGAGAAAGGAAGAACTGTAAATAAGAGAATAATGCTACTGTCACTCTGACATACTGTAATGAACAGCACAATACACCTTGAATGAAAAATGCAGGAAAGCAGTTCTGCAAAACTACCGTTTCCAGGGCCATAGGTAATATATTTATGGAGTTTTTAATTTTTTTCTGGCTTATCATGTAATGTAACCATAGAAATGTAGAACCAGAAGATGCCCAAGGGGTCCTGTAGGACAGCCCCCAGTAAGACATTTAATGTCCTTCTCTGAGGATAGGGGAGTTTGGCAGCCCCTACACCTCTCCTGGCATGCGAGAACCAAGGCTCAGGTGCAGGAAGTGCAGCTTGTCCAAGTGCAGGATGAGCTACACCTAACCAGCATGCTCCTTCTGTCCCTACAGCAGTCCTGGAGCCATGTGGTAAGGGCAAGCTCAGAGCACTTTGGCCCAGAACAGACCAGTACTGCCCCAAAATGAGTCACCATAGCCCCCCTAATCAATGAACTTTTTGGCAAGCCAGAGGCAGACACCAGGCGGAAAACTTTTGATCTACTCTATTCCTCCTTGTACCACACATGGTCCCCTGTGTCTGGACCCCTACACATCCAATTAGCTTGCATGAGCTCAACAAAAAACACTCTATGACTATGCATGCTGCATTTACTCTGGAGAGAAACCTTTTCCTGATATCAAAACTAAATATCCTCCTAATGTAAATTAGACTAATTTATTCTGGTCTCTCAGCAGAAAGTAAACCATGGCATAAATTACTCATTCCAGAGATATCCTGTTCTGTGCTCCTGTCGTATTTCAAGATAAAGCCTGACCCTAAGCAATCTGAGGCATATTTTTGACATAGAGCCCTATGTCAAAACATAATCCAGCAAGAGGGTAAAGATAGAAAGCTTTGCCATTTCTTAATGAGAAAGCTGCTTGGAAACACCTCTTTTTGGGGTGATGCTGAGATACAGAAGAGTAACTCACAGCAGTCTTGCATGGTAGGATTAGAGACAACCTGACAAGATGACTTGAAAGACCTGATCTGGTGATGAACTGTGCCAAGAGAAAGTAAGCTTGTTTTAATTGAAATATTTCCTGAAATAACTGTTTGGAGATATCTGAGTTCCTCAGTGAGTCAGACACAAAAGGAATGAAGCTATTTGCATTTACTCAACTAAATCCCATCAAAAAAAAAAATCTCTATCGCAATGGGAGAAATTGGGCTGGGGGAGGGGCAGGGGAATAACCACTAGGTTAAGCTAACTAATAGTGTTTGAAAAAATTTAAACATTTTTAAAAAGAAGGAAAAAAAAAAAACAGCCAAAAAACCCCAAACCCTCAAATGCATTTCTTTGCATTGAAGTAGAAGCCCAGGGGATATTGTAAATTCTTCTAGATTTCAGCAGATTATCAGTCATAGTGATTTTGTCCCTCTCCTATTTAGCAACCAAATGCTCACATTTTACTTGATCCTGGATGCAGTTCTTTAATCCTTCTTCTAGAGCAGACTTTACTGAAACAGATATTTTGTACAGCCAGGTCTTTGGTATTTCCATTGCTGTATTTACCTCTCCATAGATTTCTGAATGAAAATAATCAGAGCATCAGCTTCTTTCCATCTGCACAGAAACAGGAAAGGTTATGAGTTTCACTGCTCAAGACTGCCTCATAGTCCAGTATTTTAAATGAGGCCATTTGAAAGAGAATCAAACCTCTGAAAATGCCATACACTTCTTTGAGGAGTACAAATTCTTCTACAAGTTAAACTTACTTGTAAGGCTGAATTTACAGATAACTTTAGTATAGACTTGCAACAGAGGAAGGGAGTAAATGTCATGATGCCATGCTGAGAAAGGCCTTTATGTGAAAGAAAAAAAATACATATGTGAAATTCTGAAGTACTTGAAAAGCAGTGAATCTGAGCATTAGTGTCCAGAGAGGGAATTCATGTGACACACAGATTTATCTGCCCTTATGAGGTCAAGTCTTTTGTACTGGTGGCTTAACAGTAGAAGTTTAGTTTTTGTGCTCACAGGAGTTTTATGACACTGACTTTCTGAATATCTTTTTGCCTATCAAGCACTCACAGACACGAATAAAGATCAATGTATTTTTAACTTACTTACATGGTATATTTGTTACAGATTATGCCATTTTGAAAGCAGACAAGAAGCCTCAGAGCAGGACTGTGAAACAGACCTTCAGCCAGAAGATGAGTTCTGCCTACAGGAAAAGATTCACAAAAAAACTTAAATGAAGAATTGTTGTATGTCAGACAATAAAAACACAGAAGGAAAATCACAGGGAGAGACAAGTTAGCTGTACACCAAAAAATGCAAGCTGGGTCTAGTCAAAGACTGTCTGAGGAGAGCCTAGAGAGTTGATACACCAGGCAATCACTAGCTCTTCCTCTCTACTTGTGCCCAGACAGTGTGACTGTGGGCTACTGACCAGGCTTCTGTAGAATAAGCTCTACAAGTAAATGGGAATTTTTACAAATTTATGTGAGTCATCAAAGGGCAGAAAAGAGGAGCACTGAGCAGCAGGATAGTCCAGGTCCAGGGTAGCCAGGCAAGCAGGAGATGGTGGAAGCTACAGGGATAGGAGCCTGGTGCTCTGGGCCAGGCTGAGTGTGCAGAACATGAACAAGAAGAGCTTCAAAAGTCTAATCATCACACAGAAGTCCAAGACAAGGCAGATATTGTCTGAAGTCACAGCAGCAACCCTGGGAGCTGTGACAGACTAGCTGGGCCTGAAGGAGCAGCCCAGCAAGGGCCAAGGAGATGTGAGATCCATGTAGAGAAAATGGGCTCTAACTCTGGGAGGTCAAGTCTGCAGGTGCTTGTTTGCATGATTGTAGGTGAGTAAAAGATCATGCTGACCCTGGTTTTATCGACTTGAAACACTGTCTGCTTCACCAGGTGAAGTGAGCTGCATAGAATTCCCAGGTCTGGTGGGAACACACCAACACAGGGAGGTACCAAGGAAACATTGCCATCTCTCCCAAGCACTGCACTTCAGACTTGGGTACATGACTCTGAATCAGCTGCATTTACAACATAAGTTACTCACACTCGCAGTTCATATCTATTGGTTACTTAATCTTTTGTGCTTCTCTTAGGGAGTTTCTAGATATCAAGACCAGTGCCCTGCACATAAGGAGCCTGGTACCTGGAAGGTGGTACAATGTGTTCTAGAAGCAGAGGACAAGCAGTCCAGCTCCTCCTCACAGCAGAGTCAATGCACCAGCACAATATTAGCAGGTAGCTCCAGTGACATGAAATTTTACTGATGTAAAAATGTAACCAAATACTGTAACCGAATAGCTTATATGTGTCTGCCAAAATCAAACTGCCTCCCACTCCTGTGTGCTCAGAAGCATCACAGGCTCCTGAGCAAGAGGAGTACTTCAGCACCACCTCCTGGCAGCTGAAAATGCCAGAGATTTAAGAGATAAAAGAGAAGGTGAGACAAAAAAAAATTCATCTCTTTGTGGGAAAGATAGCAAAACTGTGCTGTCCAAACACCAATGATAATATTTCCAATTCCTATAATAACAGGATATACACCTGCTTTTCGGGAGCTATGAATACAGGGCACCATGGTAGGAAGAAGGGTAAGACATGAACACACCAAAACACATATCTTTGGGACATAAGCACAAGGTTGAAGTAACCCACAAAACTCTCTTCACATCAAATGTTGTTATCTGAAAACCAAAGCACCCTGAAACTTTAGTGGGATGGCCTGAAAGAGGATTTGAAATGTGTATAAGCAGTCTTTGCAGTGCCTTAGTACATTCATGCTTTACTTGCTCCCCACAGCAGTTGCAGCTGAGATTGTGGTCTCCTTACAAAAGTCAGAAAGGCAATGTCAGCGTTTGTCTTGAGCAGAAGAAAAGCAATTCAAAGCCAAGTGCTGGCAGCTTTCTCCAGAAGGTGTTGGATGCTGTACTTGTACATGATGGCCTTACAAAGGGCAGCATGCTGATTATCAGCTCTATAAAAGGACCAAACAGCTCTCTAGCTCTTTCTTTGTGCACTTGACAGTGCAAAATTATGATGTAGGAGGGAAATCAGTGAGCACAAAATGCTCCCTGACTCTGAAAAACCACGTGGAAGAAAAAAGGAAGAAACATTTGCAATATGAAATGAAATTATATTATTCTTATGCCAGTTCTTCAAGCTGTGAGATTACTCAAGCAGAACTGCTGGTAATCAGGAGGGCCAACTGGCAAATTGAAACCTGTTTATGTCTATGGGGAAGATAAAACAGATGGGAAATAAACCTTATCATTTTTAACTAAAACTGAAAAAGATGGTTCTGGGAGAAATCCTGATTTTAATGTCTCAGAAAGAAGCTGCAAATTTCAGCATTTCATGAAAGGTAAACAGCAAACTGAGGATCTACACAGAGGGCTTCTAATTTGGAGGTTAGACAATTAATTTTCTCACTTTCAAACTTCAGTGAAAGGTTCTCAGGAGCCCTCTTCTTTTCTTGGTTTATATAGCTCCCTTCATCTTTTTCTGGCCAAATACAACTTCCACTTTATATCAATAGAAAAGCTATTTGCAGGCATTAACAAGGTTTAGCATCCTTTTTTTTTTCCTGACACAGAAACAAGACCTTTATTTTAATGGTGTATTAATCTATATGTAATTTTTTAAGGTTTTTGAAGAATAAATTCTGCTCACGCATGACAAAAAAAGTTTTACAGGTGAATTTGCTTTTTTGTGGAGTACAGAATGGCATTTCAAGGATGGACTTGGTCCCTCTGCTCTTCAGCTTTTGGAGAAGAGTCACCTGAGTAAATCTCACTGCAAAGCTGGTGTAGGCCATTGTGTTATGTTCTATTAAACCTGGCAAGAGGAGTGTTCAAAGCTAAATCTCACAGATCCACTTTCCAAAGTTAGTCTGTTCAGAGAACAATTCAATATCTACATTCTCTTGGAATCAGGAGGAGGGAAAATTAGTAAGCGAGATGAGTTACAAATTCTGTGTCTCCCCTACCACTTCCCAAGCATACTAAATACAAGGTAAACCATCTTCATCCAAAAATTAACTGAATGAGTCTGTTTTACTAGCTAGGAAAAACCAGAGGAGGTGGATACACAGCACACATACCCCAAAAAAAGCCAGGTCAGCTTTTGATGAAGTACAATACTTTTTGTATCTTCTGTTAAGGCTTAATATCTCTAAGCAGTATCAAGCTGATTTCTTGACTGGACATCCAGCCCCTATTCCAAGTCTCAGAACTTTCTCCACTGTTGATACTGAACCTTAAATTTAAGGAGGAGGGGATGGATCTTTCCCAGAGCTGTCCATGGCTTCATCTAGGTGGGCACTTGGTCACAGTGAGAACCATAAGACAGAAAGCACTTGTATCTGTACCCAACCTCCTCTCAAATTGTTCAATGTTTTCAAAAGCTGGGAATTCGATTTTCCTTTGTTCTGTGCAACAAGTTCTTATGCAAAACAGAGGTTTTGAGGGACAGAGCTCTGTCTCAGCCTTCTTCACTAATATGCTCAAAGCAAACAGTCATCCAGAGACAACTCCCCATTGCAGCAGATGCTTCTTTGCCATGTGTGTCTTTAAACATATGATAATTTACAGCATATGTTTGAAGAAGGACAATAAGCATTCATGCTCCCGAGCTAAGGTAAAGTTATTCAAGTCTGTTATAAAAAGCAGTATGCAAGAATTGGTATTATTCATCAGTCCTATAAAGAAGAATAATTATCATTGTAAAAAGGCCTATACAGATGGAATTTAATTCAGAGGAAATTCTGGTGAACAAAGGCACAGATCCCAAATGTTTTGCTTACACCATTTTGGTAAGTTGTAAATAAAAACTTTCTTAATGACAAAGAGACAGCTATAAAGATAATGGTTATTTTCTCTTAAATGGTGTACAAAGATCAACTGAGAAGTTTGGCTTAATAAAACATGCTCAACTTTTGCAATCAAATTATATAATTCAAGTTTAAAACTTTTAATTAAAAGTGCTTCATAAATTGCATTCATTATGTATATTTACAGTGATATATTTCTTTGCCCTCTGGAGCAATCTGTTTTCCTTGGTTTCTTTTTTTTTTCACTTAATAAATTATCCTCATTTACACAAAATGTTAACACCAAACTCTTTATTAATAGGATAAATATGGACTTCAGTAACAACAAATTATGTAGTGTCACTATCAAATGATCTTCCCTTTCCAGCCTAAGTTCACTGTTCAACAGCAAGCCTGCAAATGGTTTGGCAGCTGCTTTTTTCAGCACAGCACAAGAAACGTTTAAAGCAAAGATTTCAGGAGTTACTCTCTTGGGATGGCCTAGCACAATTTGAGATTTCCTGTGCCTTTTTTTTGAAAGAGGACAGTGAGTGTTTCATGTTTCCCTTCGCTGCACTGGCTCTCTTCCCACAGTGCTGCAGCAGATTAGGATGCACAGGAAAGCAAGTAGCAGGACAGACTGGCTCTGTTTCTTAGCTGACATGAACAGCCTGACATTCAAACAAATTTAGGTCATGAGCCCCTAAATATATTGCGTGTCTCACAGATTTTGGCTGCTACATCAGATGTCCCATCCTTACAGAGACCACACAGACAGAGGCAACTCAGTGGAAATGGGCTGATACTGCTTCCACAGTAGAATTACATGTGACAGGACATACCCAGAGATAGGAATGCCATGCTTTTCTTATAAAACCTTACTGATTTTTTTCACAAGAACAACATTGCAGGACATGGTCTTGAACATGCCCAGCTCTGGCATCCAGGCAGCAAGGAGAAGACTACCACCTAATGCAGAACCAGAGACTATAAGGACACAGTTGAAGGACTAGGCTAAAGATCCAGGAGAAGCTAGTAAGCTTGAGATTAGCTAAGAAAGAGGACTGACTGCAGAGGACTGACAAAAAAACCATGACAGATGTGTAGCAAAGAAGGATCACTAACCACCAAAGGATCTTTTTCTTCAAGATGCAGGGCATAGTTCTGATTTCCCAAATTTGGTAATAGCCATGGGCTATAAAGCACCTTGAAAAGGGCACTTTTCATTCTTTACAGCTGGTAAACAGGTAATGACAATCTGATACTGCTCTCAGTTACTCTGCTGCTGAAGTGACAAAGATCTCTGTGATAGAAGGCTCTGATTCTGTCAATAGATAATTTCTCATGAGAAAATTTCTACTATTTTAGTCTGCTTTCTAAGAACCCAAGACTTCACAGACATTTCTTCTGAAGAATCAGCCAGGTTGCAAAGTCAAGGATTTAAAAGTTAAATAGTAGAATTAAGGATTTACAAACAGCATCACTTTGTGCAAATTTGCTGTGACACAGTCAATAACTACAGGGTCAGAAGAAGCCAAGGTGCAAACGTCAACACTTGGATAAATCCCTTATTTACAGACTTATGTATTTTCCAGAGTCTGGATGCTTATCTAAGCACGTTTTATAATACTTTCAGTGGCAGTTGTTGGGTGCTCAGCAGCTTTGAACATTTAACTTAAATGTATTTAGTCAAGCACTAAAACATGAGACCTTTCCAGACAATGGCCATGTGAGAAAAGTCAGTGGACAAGCAATGACCAGGAGTTTTGTGGCAGAGACCAGGAGACTCTGTCCCTCCAGGGCAGTAGCATTCTCTCACCTAAGAATTTGTCTTTTTCCTTGTTTACAGTTTCTCTACTTCCTTTTCAGCATTTCCTGTTTCTAGGTGATTTTGTAGCTTAGTGACCCTTAGGATGTTGGCTGTGCTTGTGGGTAATGAAGGTATGAGAGGGAAGAGGAAGCTGCTTCACTGCTGCTACATGTGAAGGCACTCCTGGTATGAAGGGCTTGAAGCCCTCTGCAGACAAATTTTGGGGGGTTGTCATCACACTGTTGTGCCTTGTTTGCTCTACAGAGACAATGGACAGTTTATAGCCATTTCACAGCTGTTTACTATCTCCACCCTTATGGAGAAAAAGCAGGTTGGAGAGTAATCAAATTGTAGCCTGAGAAGCGAGACAGACAAGGTTGTAAAGACCTGCCCAAAATCACATGCTCAGCTTCCTTAGGGAGTAGGGCACTCCATCTCATGGCAGGACTGTTTCTGTCTGTCCCTGGCCTGACCTCACAGAAAAAATCCCACAGTTTTCCCCTCTTTACAGACATTGATTTTAATAAAATATTGTGGTGGGTCGACCCTGGCTGGATGCTGAGTACCCAGCAAAGCCACTCTGTCACACTCCTCCCCAGCTGGACAGGGGAGAGAAAACACAATGAGTGGAGATAAGGACAGGGAGAAACCACCCTCCAGCTACCAATTATTAAATATGGAAAATGGATTCCTTGAGAGAAAAACTGAATGTAACCACAAAGCTAATGGGTACTATTTCTATGTGTTTGTTCATACTTCTTGATGACATTTTTGACATGATGCTTAGCCTGGAATGGAAGATATATAAATATGTATTACATTTGGCAGCCTGACCTAGATAAACAGTGTATCACTTTCATGGATACAGGATTTACAAATGTCTCTGGAGACCAGAAA
Organism: Irena cyanogastra; assembly: GCA_013397155.1. Lineage (NCBI taxonomy): Eukaryota > Metazoa > Chordata > Aves > Passeriformes > Irenidae > Irena > Irena cyanogastra. The sequence goes on along the minus strand of VWZV01002304.1, from coordinate 11,710 downwards.
CTTGCTGGCCTTTTGTGTTCATATCACTTGGGTCTCTCATATGTTAAATAATTCAACCATCTATTTTCTGATAGCAAAGAGCTGGGCTTAACTCACATTTTCTTCAGAAATGTGGGCCTGCAGAGCAAAGAAATGGTAGCAACAGGCTCCTGTGTGGTAAATCACTTTTGTGACAGCATTTTGTTCTTGCTGTGAGCATGTGCTATACAAGTGCTTATTTATTAATTAGCACTTATTGAATAAGTCAAAGCATGAATTCCAAAAATAAAACCAAAAATGTTTCTTTTATGAGGAAAAATAGTGATTCTCAAATACATATACTTATTTTTGAGGATATGAGTGAATCAACAGCATGTCAAAATTTTACTAGGGAACGGTATCTGTGTTATTCAAATATTTTTTCTTCTCTAATAAATTGGAGGATGGAAGGGGAGATATCTCTTCTTTGCACAAGAGCTTGATGCAACACAAAAAGTATTGAACCACTAAATGTGGATTCATTAACTATTTTCCCAGAAGAAGCAGTATGCAGCATCCCTGCACTTTGTTTTACATTTTGTGTGCATTAACCCCAATCAAACAAAGTGTTTCTCATAAACACATAAGAGGGTCATTTTAGTTCCACCTTAAGTAGAAGTTTGACTTCAAAGTATTTGGAAGAAGAACAGTGGTGACACCCTGTCAGTACTAACCAGGCTTTCAAGATTTATCTGGTTAGTTTTCCAAATCCATATGATCTGCTCTAGAGTAGATCTGCAGAAGATACAGCTGGAAGAAATCCTGAGATATCCCTCAGCTTGTGCTAAATGGGAGGTTGTCTGACCCTGTACAGAATTACACCCCCCAGGCAGACCTTCCCTGAGCACAACCTTGTTCTCACCAAGGAGAGCAATGGGGCCACCGCGCTGGACACGATGGGAGCAGCCGTGGTGCCTGTGTCCCCTTGCTGCTGCTCTTGTTCCATCCTGAGCACTGTGCCATCACTGCCTGCCAGCTGCCCGTGTTTCTCAAGGACCCACTCACGTCTCCACACCCTAAAGGAATTTCACACTACAAACCAGCATCAGGGACTATGTATGTTGGAGTTAAGACCAAAGAAGCAATAAACGTGTGGTCTAATAAATACTTCATAACATTACAAACTAGCAAAAATTCTTAATGCTGCCCTCACATTTCTAGGTAGTCTTAAATGCTGACATAAATAAGTTACCCTTCACTTTTTCAAATGATGGCTATTCTAAATATATAGCATAAAAAACACATTTTCATTGGGAGGTGGATTTTTTTTGCTTCGATGTGTATATTTAAGATTTAGACTAGAATATATGTTACAGTGTTCAAAGGGCACGTTCAGCTTGTGGTTTTGCAAAAGCCCTGCTTAGAGCCATACTCAGGGTTATCTGCCTTTGACAGCTTTATGCTTGTGTTATCAGCATGTTCATCTTCTCTTGGGGTTTTAGCATTCTGAATGTTTATGGTACGGTGTCTTCAAATCAAAATAATGAGACACAAGCAGGCACCATCTTATATATGTCATTGTCAGTAATTGAGAGGGACTGCTTACCTGCAGACTCTCACGGCTGTAACCCCAGCAAAGAGCTTAAACTCTATATTGAACTATAACTCTAAATTTAGAACCATTATAGTCCTTCATTAATAACAGCAATACTCAGCAGTTGAGCATAGCAGTACCTTTTATAGGAGAACCTTGAATATGCAATGAAAGCACTAAACAAGTCACAAAACACCCTTAGGTATTTCAGAATTATATTACCCCTTCATTTTAAAAAGGAGTTTCAAGAGGTCTTTTTATAATTTTTTTCAATATCTTCATCTAAATGTTTGAAAGGAAAACCAGGTCTGCTTAGCTTAGCTGTTAGTAGGTTTTGTGGACCATTCTGCTTCTACTCATAAATTTTAAGGCCGTGTGGAATAACTATGATCTGACTTCATGGACAGTACAAGATTGCTTTCTGCCCAGAAGATGGACATTTTCCAGTTCTGTAGAGCAATATTATATCCATATCCTTAATACCCACATTATTCACTCTATATATATATGCCATACCCAGTCTAAGTAAAACAGTCCTGTCAGAATGAAATCAGAGTTTCTGGGACCAGTCTGTCTCTTACAAATTCACTCCACAGCTGATCTCAGCTGAGTACATGTTACTGCCAGCACCCACACCAGGGCACAGTGGTTTATGGACTGCACTCTATTCATACAGCCCCATGGCTAGACACTGCAGAGGTTTGTTGCAATTAGTGTGGCATTCAGCTTGGTGTCTTATTGCCCAGAGTGAATTACATCCTTACTGTGAGCAGAATGTTGAGTGTTCAACAATAAAAGATGATGGATGTCTGCAAGGAATATTTTTTAACAATTATCCTGTGCCACGTGTTCCCCATTAGCATAGCAATGAGCTACTCTCTTCTGAAATAATGTGAAGGAAGAACCTGCCACAGAGGTTTTGTTTTCTCTTTCCTTTTATATTTAACTTGTTTCAAACATGCATGATGTGAGAACAAAACAGACTAAGCCATTATGACAACACATGGGTAAATGCATAAATTCACTGGAAAACAATAGAATGAGGGAAAAATATCCAAAATAAACAGAAAAGGTACAAGTATGCTAAAAGGATGAATACATAGCACAGCTAACTGAAACTGCTCTTTTTACTGCTTTGCTTAATGCTATAGAGGATTCTATAATTCTATAATTCCACTCATATCCCCTTCAAGGGAGATAAGTCATGTGTAAATCACTGGGCACTGCATTTTTAGTATTCAAAAGTGTTTTCTATCAGGAGAAGATTTTCCTATTAAAAAAACTTTTCCTGGAAGCCTTTCTGTCTATTATGGAAACAGTGGCTGATGACATATCAATGAAAAGACCCTCTTTGGACAGCAGGCTGTGCTTCTAAATATATCTCTTTTTCATCAGAACCTGGCGGGATTTAAAAGTAGCAGTGCAACAATAATATTCCAGCTATGGGGAGAATGTTCCTGTCAAACTGTTTGCAAATAAAATCCAGGAAATGAAAAGGGTAGATATGAAGGAATGAGAGCAGAAATGCTTTCTACTCAGAGCATCTTGCCAACATATAGAAATGCTTGAGGAAGGTTACTGTACTCAGAGATATAAGTGGAATTTATCTTGGCAACATTCTTTTGTTCTGTAGAACAAAACAGAGTAGCTGTTGTTTGTGTGTCCTATCAGGGTCTCATATATGAAGAACAGAAAAAAATGCACGTATCCGCTACCAGTCTGCCTTCCAATAAACCCTGAACAAGAAAAGAAACATGACAAGGCACGTGTTAAATCAATACTTTCAATGTCTGGCAGAAAAGAAAGACGTTAAATATTTTGTTGTTGAACCAGCTGTAATTATAATAACAAAGAAAGGAATGGGACAGGAAAAGGACGGCATCAAATTTAAGGCAGGCTCATGATGCATCTGCATTACATCAGCAGCCTGAATTCAAGGCACACAGGTCCATGCAAGGAGACTTACACAAACAGAGCTGCTCCCACAGCAGAATCTCCTGTGGTTACTGAATCCTTCCTGCCCACTGTGTGGAAAGGTGTGTTTTGCTGGGAACACTCTGGTGTCCCTTCTTAGCCAAAGCTGCTAGTTGCAGATCTCCTCTGTCCCTCAAGGAGAGGGGACAAATGTTACTGCAAGCCTGCAAGCATTTACAGGTTCTCTGAAAGTAGCTAGTGCTCAGCATGGTCTTAACCACCCCATCTGCCACCTGAGGAATCATGGGTTAAAAATGTGTGTTTAACAGCTGTGGGCAGAAGGGCTCAGGTAACAGGTCTTGCTGAATGAAGGGCCAAAACCACAAATTATTCCACTCTGTGAAAGCAAAGTCTTGGCAGTTATTTGTCAAGGCTGCTGAGTGTCTTCTCTGACAAGTCTCTTTAGGAGAGACTGTTCTGGGGAGTAGTGGAGGTTGGACTAACTTTTAAGGAAGGCAGTAGTACAAGAATACTAGGGGCTTCTACACAGACAGCCCTGCAATGAAATTTACATAAGTGAGCAAAAGCAAGGGGGAATATCAATTATATGAAAAAAATGTGGACTTCAATGCTTCAGTCTCTGTGCTTTTCTATGTAGAAACATGGGGGGAGGAGTGGAGGGTTAAAATTCCACTGCTTCCTTTTTCAGATAGAGAAAACATTGTTTTTCACACTCTTTAGAATATATTTACCCAAAAAGCAAATCGTCTGCAATACAAGACACGTCTTATTACCTCTAACACACATGCACACAGTTCTTACTCTTATACATCCAAGACCCTGTCATTGATTTTTTTACTGAGAGCTCCCATGAGGTCAATGAAAGCTGGGAAAATGTGCCCATATGTTTCAGTGTTGCCCTTGGTTGGGTGGTTACTGACACCTTCTTTATCCAACATTAAAGCTTCTTCATCACACTTTATGTTCCTAGGATATAAGTTATTTTAGAGTAATTGACTGAGATAGTGATCTCTGGAATTAAGATAGGTGTAATTTGCATACACATCTGCTTTGCTATAAATTGCTGGCAAGGAAACGCAGTATCTAAACTTAAGCTGCTTTGATTATCCCAGTCGTATTTAATATGTTTGCAGTGAGGAATCTGTGGGAAAGAGAAGGGAAAGGGAAAGGGAAAGGGAAAGGGAAAGGGAAAGGGAAAGGGGCTTCAACCTCTAAATAAAAGCAGAATGACACTACCAAAACTTGTACAAAGATTTTTATTTAATTTTTATCTTTTAGATGATAACAACAGTGTAATTACAGCTGAGTCTCCAGATGTATAAGGATATTTTTAAGACATAATTTTTTTGTTTTAATTATGTGTTGCTTAGATAGAAAATCTAAGAGGAGAAAAAGGAGAAAAAGAAGCCCTCACATACAGAATCCTAGTATCATAAGATTGCTTTGGTGGGAGAAGACCTTTGAGTCCAGCCATTAACCCAGTACTGTGAAGCCCACCACTAAACCATGTCCCCAAGTGCCACAACTACACATCTTTTAAATACCTTTTCAATACCTCCAGGGATGGTGACTATTTTTTTGCACTTTTGGGTTAGCCAAAATATGTTGCCTGAAGTGCATGGTATGAATCCTTTAAGTGTTGCTTGTGTAAGACTTACTCAAAGTGAATTAAATCCAGCACTGAAAAAAATTCAGGTTGATCCTACTTTTATCAAGGAAATTCCAGCTGAAATTACCCTGCATCCTGGCCATTTTTGGACTTTTCTATTGTAAATGAAGCTAAACATAAAACAATAGTTTATAATGCTGGGTAAAACTCTCTAAATTGCGATCCAGCATCAAGAAAAACTAGAATACTCCCTTTACATCCCCACCCCCCTAACAAAACCCCTATCCTTTTGCAGTAAGTTTTCAGATAGTTTGACATTTTGTATTCAAAAACAAAAACCTTCTAATTACTCTGTTCTTAGTATCATTAGAGAAAGGTCTGTAACAGGCCTCTAGGTGCCAACAAATTTAAACATTTATTAGCAGGTGCTGCGAAAAGTTCGAATCTGTTTTAAGAATCATAATCTTAGAGAAAGCCGCAGGCAGCCACACAAAACAAACATGTTGCAAAGCAAAAAGAGAGGGGGCACAATGAGAGGTTAAGACACTCAAAATAGATTTTTGAATAATGAAATAATAATAAAGCATGTATCTAACCTGAAAGGATCCTTGAGAGACAATATAATCCATTTCTTCCCTATAAAAAGGGTCAAATGTGCCTACACTGTTCCTGGCAGATGCTTGTCTAACCTAATCTTAACAATGCACTTAATGATTGTGTCCTCAAAACTCTCTAAGCAACCTGTTTCCATGAATATGTACCCCTTTAACATTAGAAAGACCTAGGGATTTTTTTTTAATGTTTTACTGTATCAGGCAAACATGCCTTGCTACACTGAAAGCCCATTTCTTTTTGTCCTATCCAGAGAGAACAAAAATTAATATTTGGAGGGACTTGTTTTTCTCTTTTCCATAATAAACAATAAAAACCTTCTATTCCTAATAAGATAAAAATAGGTACCAAGTTCTCATACCTTCAGAATTTCATTTACCCTCCACAAATACCCAAAGATTAATAATGACTTGTGATTGATTCAGCCAGTTTTCACAATATCCTGGCATAGGTGTTATGATCCAGATAATTTTTTAAAATGCTTTAAGTGTTCTCCCATCTGTCTTCAGCTGGTCTAACTTGAGCTTTCATCCAGTTATTGCCTGTCTAAATAGCAGTTTGTCAAGTGATAATCTGAGAAATAGAGCTAAGAAAGATTTAAATATTTCCATATTTTATTTTTCCTATGTCCACAACTTTCCCTCATCACTGAGTGGAATAGGTTTTTTCCCCTGTTGCTGTACTTATATAATATGTATTTTATATTACATGGTCTTGCTTTGTTTATCTTCATATGCCTTTCTTTTTTCTGGATTTTTTACTTTCATTCCTATTTAATTCTTTACAATTCATCCTCAGGAACTTGACCAAATCTCTACATCCTCTCTTATTACACTTGAAATTTGTTTTTACCTAACCTTTTTCTTATAGCACTTCATATTCTTTCTCCTCATTGAAATGATTAATATCTGAAGATTTAATATAGCTTCTCAGAGAACTGCCAACAATTCTTAACTCTTTTTTCCATCTCAGACTTGTCCCCTGTGATTAGCAATACCACTGCAGCCATAAATCTGAAACTACATGCAGAAACCTAACACACCTTTGCACATAGCAGGGAATGAATTTCAGAAGTGAGAAATGACTCACAGAACAAATATTAACTCCTTCTATAAATATGAACTGGGGAAAGTCTCCTTTCAGACGGTACATGAATTTGACAGGTTTTGAAATGCATAATGATGGGTTAATGTTACTGCATTTAATCCCAGTAGTCAATGGTGAAGAAAGCATACTTTCATAAAATATATTTCTATTGTGCCGGAAGCTGCATGGAGAATTAGAACCCATTTAAAAGCTTGAGGGAGCTTTTCAGAATGGCAGGAGTCAGCCACTCTGAATAGCAAGATCTAACTTCATAAAAGGTTCTGTTGTTTAGACATCATATTCACCAGATGTCAGAGTGACATGCTTTAAATAATAAATTTTAATATTAAGTTACTTAGCGGATAACAGGCAAAGGTATGTCCAACTTACATATTTCATATAAAAGTTTGGGGACTTACATATTTCATGCAAAAGTTTGGAGACAGAAATGAGGCTCAGTGAAGTCAGTGCAAAGCCTCAGATTTACCTCAGTGGTCTCTAGATCCATCTTGAATGTGTATGAAAAGATAATGTGAAGTGGAAAGTTTGACAATAAACATAATCAAGGCATGAGTGAAGAGTTCTGCAGTCACACAGACTTGTTAACCAAGTAGAGGTACATGACATTGCTGCTCAGATATAGGGAAATAAATAAAGTCTATCCCATAAGTCAGGTCTAAGAAAATAATAAATATGTGGTGATATAGATCTATGGACCTGTTTATCCTGTTAGTGTTGAGCCAAGCTATGACTTGCAGAACATATTGGAGAACATATAATTCAAGTGACTTTTATACTGCTGTATAATGGACTGATTAAATAGACTTATAGAACATTTAAGAATATAGAAAAACTATTACAGATGAACGAAAAAGGTTTGACAAAGCTTTGGGAATGGGAAAAGAGATCTGAAAAGATATAGAGGACTCTACAGCAGACATACAGGAAGTTACACTTCTCAAGTCACTGACACTCTCAATACAGTAGACTTAGAGGTCTGTATATACTGGTGGCTTGAAAAGAAATTAAAATCCAGAAAGGCAAGCTGAAATTTGTCAAGAATATTCATAAAAACATGGAGGTTTGCAGGCTGCATGTTAGGATGTGAATACGATTTTTCAAAAATTATATGGTAATATCTTTTCTACTTGAACATTAAAAAGGTGACATTTAGAGCACACCTTGTCTTCTCGACATCAGCACAGTTCCAGACAGCAACAGATTTCAAATTCCATGGAATCTCAGAGTTATTAAGGTTGGAAAATATCTCGAAGACCACCAAGCCCAACCTTTGGCCAAACACCACCTTGTCTACTAAACCACAGCACTGAGTGCCATATCCAGTCATTTCTTGAACATTTCCAGGGATGGTGACTCCACCACTTCCCTGAGCAGCCCATTCCAATGCTTGACAAATTTTTCCTTTAATGATTTCTGCCTGATATCTAACTCTCTCACGGCACAGCTTGAGGCTGTTTAATAGCACAATATCTATTATCAGATAAAGCAAATTAGTCAACTACCCATCCCAAATGAACAAGGAGTTTAGTGCCATTAGCACATAACTTAATGCAAACCAAAAATTAAAGAATAACAAAAGACAACACTACTCTGGGAGAACAGAAAACACATTTCTGTATCCAACAGTGGCTCAGCATTCTCCCATTAGTGTAACTGCCAAAATGGATTATTTTTCTCTTGAAAGACAACATATTGCAAAGTGCTATACTGAACCAGACAACTGAGGCACATGCAGCTTTCCCTTCTACAAAAAGTTACATAAACTGCTGTCCCTAGGGGAGCACTACATTATTCTAAGCTCAAGGAGAGCACAATGCTAGGATATGGTAAGAAACAGATAAGTATTTCTTGGCACTATTTTGATCCACAAATTTTGTCCTGAGGTACTCAGAAATAACAGACTCAACACTAAAGATGTTGAGAGAGGACTTGAGTTAGAAGTTCGGGACATAAAGGTACTTCAAGGGGAAGCACTAAAAGACTAATGACAGCTAAAAAATTCCCTTTTTTTTTTTAATATCACAGAGCTTCTTGGCAAAAATAAATAATTTTAAAGCAATTTCTGTGGCACAAGATGGTTGCGGTGTGAGGCTTGCACCCAGCAGCTACAGGGATTTCCTATCCTGTGGCAGGATGAAGGCCAAGCTCCTTTTATGTGCATGAAGTCTGAACTCAGCATCTAACAACATTAACAGCAGTTTCTAAGGATTATCTTTTACTTGCTGCCCTTAGAAGAGTCAGAGAGACAAAAATGTGGCCCAACAGTGCTTGTGTAAGAAAAATGGAAGGACTGAAATGTTTCAAGAGCATTATCTATTATCCAGTCTGTCCACACAAGAGTCATGGTCTAATTTTTATGCTTCTTTTAGATCTACTTCTTCCAAAATAAACACATTTGAATTTAGCTGTTCCAAATGCTTATGTTCAGTCCTCTGTAAGTTCCGATGCCAGTATTACCAGATTCATGACCCCAGAGCTTTGTCATGTATTACTGGAAGTACTTACAGTACAAAGGGTTATGGTGCAGGAATTGGAAAGTTGGGCCAGTCTAACAGTATGGTGGTACTTACAGAACCAGTTGTTTATGAACAAATTAGAAAAAGGTCATACCTCCCATTGGGATGATGCAAGAGAAGCTCAAGGTACTCCCAGAGCACAAAAAGCTGGATGTTACCTCTTCCCAGCTGACATTTGGCAGCAGAGCACATGCACTTCCAGGCATTTGCATTGTAAAATGAACAACAGTCACATAAATCACCTAAAATCTCAGCTATTCACCTGACAATGCAACAAGGAGTAGATGATTAACAGCACTCAGCTATGACTAAGCGAGAAGTGACATGAGATTTACTTCATGTTTTACAGTCAATAGTTCACTTTGGTTTTCATCTCTGCTTTGCTTTGCATTATACTTTGCTAATTGCTTCAGGAAATGGTTAGAGTCTACAGGCTGCCTGGAAATTGGGATGTTTTAAGAGAATGTACTGAAGTGCATTGATCTGAATGATATGGAATCTATTCTTTCCCCGACAGCACAGAGCAACTGACCTTACCTGATTGCACAAGTCAACCACTCCTGCATTAATAGTTTACAGCTGGTGGTTCCAGTTTTCATCTGTTTTATATATATCATAAATCTTTTAGTTGACAAGCAGCTAGCTAATATGCAGCTCTGTCATTTGAAACTGTGGTTAGCTCCTAGGGATGGGTTTCATTCTAGTCACAAAAGTGCTTTCTGCTGGCATATGCTGTTAGAAAAAGCAGTGACATGTAGACTTCTTAATTATGGAAAAACACACCCAACAACACCTTTAGGCAAGTCATTATGAATATATGAAAGCATGCACCTACTGGTAATCTCTATTGAACACAGATGATCCCCCTAAATATAGTCCTGATACAGGACCCTACCAGCACCTATCTCTGTCTTTTAGCATTTACTAAGTTACATTATATCACAATCAATTGCTTCACAGAATATATAAAAGATTTTAACTAAAAATATAAAATCATAGAATGGTTTGGGTTGGAAGGAAGCTTGAAGATCATCTAGAACCAACTCAAGCCAAGGCACGTGTGCCAATCACTAGACCAGGTTGCTCAGAGCCCGGTCCAATCCCGCCTTCAACACTTCCAGGGATGGGGCATCTGCAGCTTCTCTGGGCAACCTGTTTCAGTGCTCACCACCCTCACAGCAAAGAATTGTTTCCTAATAGCAAATCCAACTCTGTCCTGTTTCAGTTTGAAGCCATTCCCCTTTGCCCTATCACTACAGGTGCTTTTTAAAAGCCCCTTTAGGTGCTGGAAAGCTGCTATAAGGTCTTCCCAGAGCCTTCTCTTCTCCAGACAGAGCAACCCCAACTCGCTCAGCCTGTTTCCATAGGAGAGGTTCTCTAACCCTTTTATCATCTTTGTGGTTCTCCTCTTGACTCATTTTCAGCAGGTCTACACCCTTCTTATGCTTGGAACCCCAGACTGCTGGTGGGGTCTCACCAGAGCAGGGTAGAAGAGCAGAATCATCCCTTTGCCCTGCTGACCATGCTGCTTTTGATGCAGCTCAGGACACAATTGACTTTCTGGGCTGCAAGAGCACAGTGTTGAGACATGTCCAGCTTCTTGTCAACCAATATCCCCAAGCCTTTCTCCTCAGAGCTGCTCTTAATCCATTCACCACCCAGCCTGTGCTTGTGTTTGGTAGTGTCCCAGCCCAGGCACAAGGCCTTGCACTTGGTCTTGTTGGACTTCACGAGGTTTGCACGGATCCACGTCTCAAACCTGACAAGGTCCCTCTGGATGTCCTCCTTTCCCTCCAGCCTGTCCTTCCTTCCCTGCCAACCACACCACACAGTGCAGTTGGCAAACTTGCTGAGGGTCCATTTAATTCCACCGTTCACGTTGCCAATGCAGTTACACTACGTTTTACCTTTGTTCCTTAGCCAATGGTCTCAGATCCCCCCACAACTCAGTGCATGACAAAATACACTGTAAGAGACTGCCTGAAGTTTTTCTCATTTTTGCCTCACAATCGTTGCAAAGACCCTCAAAACCCTAAAACTTTCAAAAAGACTTTGCACAGAAGTTCTGGCCTGGTTGAGGTGGATGCTTGCCAANGTGGATGCTCGCCAAGTGATTGTTTGCAGCTGTGTTGCTGTGCTGCCATGGTACACTGCTTCTAGCAGGTACACTGCCTCGAGCAGGGCCTGGCAAGGGGCAGCTTGTCCCCACCTCTTGGCCAAATGAACTTTCTAGGGTAACTTTGGTGGTCCCCCACGGAAAATCCCTCATCTTCCTCACAACCACCGTGATGGATGGCAATTGAAGCCCCCTCCTGAGGGCTGAGACTGAGATCCCTATAATTCTAACACGGGCCGGGGGGTACGCTGGCCGGACTGAAG
>VWZV01002301.1:262446-284309 GCA_013397155.1 Irena cyanogastra | reverse complement strand
CGTCCCGATCCATGTGCACATCCCCCATCCCTCATCCTTGCCCCGGTCGCACCCCAGTTCCCGTTCCCATCCCACCACAATCTACAATCTCTTCCTGTCTTCATCCCCAACCCTGTCCCCATCCCCGTCCTTACTCCGTCCCTGACCCCACACACACCTCTTCCCGTCCCTGTCTCCTTTCCCTTTCTTGTCTCAATACCAGTCCCTCCCCTCTGCACGGGGCTTTCCCGGAAAGCAGTGGCGGAGCCGAGAGACAAAATCTGTGAGTCACTGGCACGGCGCGATTCGCTGCCGCCGCTGCATCCCGAGCTGCATCCCGATGAGCCGCCGCGTCCTCGCCGTTCTCGCCCTGCCTGTAGGGGTGTCCGTGGCCGCGGCCGCGGCAGGCGTCCAGGTGGGAGCTCCTGCTCGGACACACGCGTGGGAAACTCGGCTCCGGGGAAGTCCGGGTGGGAGCACGCCTGGGTGTTCGGGGAGGGACACGAGTGGGAGAGTCGCCGGAGGGGTGGAACATGATACGGGAGCTGCAGCGCTTGTTAGGGGTGGGACGCGTGGAAGACCCCTCTGCGGGGGGAATATTCGGCAACAGGAGGGTCCCTTGCTCCAGCGGGTATCCAGAGGGACCCACTGCCGAGGGAGATGAGGGAAGTGATGCTCCAGGGTTGTCCGTGTGCCCGGGAGGGATGTGCATGGAGATTCCTTCCCTGGTGCAGGGGCCGTGCGTGTGGAAACCCCCCACTTCCCTCCCAGGGACTTGGAGGGAAATTGGAGCAGGGGAAGCATGGGGACCCTGCCCAGGGGGTGACTTGCACCTGATCCCGACGGCGCAGTGTGGGAGAGAGCAGGCAGCGCTTAGAACTGCGGGTGGGCTGTGCAGGGCTGTGGCTGAGACGGAGCCCACTGTGGACCCGAGGGCTGTGCCCATCCCGGTGAGCTTCCCGGTGGTGCTGCACGTGTGCTGAGCACAGCACAGGCATCCACAAACACGGGCAGATCTGCTCTGGATTCACACAGCTCACCTGCCAGGGCTACAGCAGGGGTCCCGCCCATGTTCCTGCCCGTCCAGAGCTGCTATCTTTCACTTTTCCTCTTCACCTCTCCCCTTTGCTTGGCTTACCCCAGCTTTTGGTACTCTTGACGTAGCTGAGATAGCAGCAACTTTACAAACCATGTTTTTTAAAAATGAATGCTCAAGCCTCTCAGGACTCCGGAAACATTCTGCTGTGCCACCATCCACAGCCTGACCTTTGTTTTTGTGCTTTTCCAAGCTCCTCTGCCAGGAAGTTGAGCACCCTGGGGAGAAAAAGGCCAGTGAGAAAGAGGAAAAGGCAACCATGAGCTGGCTGGGGAAAGGCAGAAGGCACATCAAGGTGAGTGCCTGCGCCCCGTGGACATCGGGGGTTCTGGGCAGGAGGCTCAGCCTGTAAGGGCTGTGTACAGCCCCCAGGGACACGTCTGCTTATCCCCAGCCATGCAACCTGACTGGCTGGTGGGAGAATGATCTGGGCTCCAAGATGCAAGTGTTCAAGGTTGGCAACGACGGAACCTTCTCTGGCGAGTACCACACCGCCGTGTCAAGTGCCAAGAAACCCATCCAGCCATCCCCACTGACTGGCTCCCAGCACCTGGATGAGGATGGACAGTGCACCTTTGGCTTCACTGTCAACTGGAAGAAGTTCTCAGGTCTGTAGTTGCATGGTGGCTGTTGTTGGATGGGGTGATGGGATGGAGAGGGGAGCTCAGGCGGGTCCCAGTGCTCATCCCAATCCCTCTGTTCTCTCTGCTGTTCCCTGTCTCTCCTTCCCTGATCTCTCCCCGCTCTGGATGGTGTCTGCAGACAGCAGTACACCTCCCAAAACCAGGCCTGGGTGAGGCAGCACAAAGGGTTGCTTTGACAACCTCTCTGCCGCACAGCATTTCCCTGCAAATATCAGGATCTACTTGGGCTGCATGAGCATTAAACCCACCAATGCCTACAAATCTCCAAAATCAGCTGGGGATGCTAACAGCCACCACTGCTTTAGACTCCACAGCTGTCTTCGTGGGCCAGTGCTTCAGTGGGGATGATGGGAAGGAGGTCCTGCACACCTCCTGGTTGCTGCGGGAGAAAGTCAGCTCGAAGACAGATGACTGGAAAGCCACCAGGTGAGCCAAGGTAGCCCCAGTCCATCTGGGATCCCCACCCTGCTGCTGGCAGGGCACCAATGGGCTACTGCTTCCCCTCAGGACCGGCCGCAACACCTTCACTCGAAAGGGCTGAAAGGAGGGAGAAGCCTCTTGTTCTGGCCACACTTGGGAGGCACGAGTCTCCTCAGCAGGGTCAATGTGTACCAGCATGCCATGATGTTCCCAGCTCTGGAGGAAGATGTCTCAAAAAACACCAAATAAAATTAAAGATATTTAAACACGACCTTGTGCAGTCTGTGATATGTCCTGGGAAAGCCAGGCTAAAACACAGTGGGGGGTGGGTGTGGGATAAAACTCTTATTCCCTTATTCTGGGAAGAGACTGGCCCCAAGAAAGGCCCTTTTCCAGCCCAAACAGGGTGGCACACCCCCAAAGCAACCCTCTGACACTAACTGTGACCAGCACTCACTCTTTCCTGCTGAAAGCCTGGTGAGTGTGATGGGAGGGTAAGCTGAGGAGCTCTTCTGCATCCAAAAACCCGGCTGGGAGACCCCTGGCACTGACACAGCCCTTAAGCAGGCAGGTGAGGGGCCTTGGCTGTGTCTACACTCCTGAAAAGTGCCAAGGTCTGCTCTGTACCAGCCACACAGGGCCAGTAGGTGCAGTACAGCCAGCCCAAAACTCTTCCTAGGAAATGTGATTTACTGTAAAGCTAATGGCCAGCAAATACAGCCTCTCAAATCTCTGCCCAATGGACTCTGTGACTGACCAAAACAGGAAGAGCCTGTGCTGCCTTAGGCACCCCTCTAAGCTAAAGCAAATGATTTCCAGGAAATCAGCTCTGGGTCTGAATCTGAAACTTAGTCCTTGTGTCTTTGATTCTCAAAATAACCCAGGACAGGGCTGCATGCCCTGAGCTGGCATACTGCCTGGGATTTGATGAATTTAAAAGTCGGACTGAGCTGCTGGGGTTGCCACCTCCCACTGCTCCCCTGGCTTTTCTGCCACAAATGCTGTGGGTGGGAGAGCTTTGCTGACAGCACCTGTGGTTTTAGCACGTTTGTCTGCTCTGTGTTTGCACCTGCCTTGTTGCAAATTCGTGTGTAGTTTGCTTCTCACGTCTTTCTCCCAGGGGTTCATCTTCCGCTTCTAGAGCAGCACTGCTCTTCCCTTCTCTGTGCCTCGCTGGCATTTCTCCAGCTTTTTCAGCTCCCTTACAGCATTTCTGAGTAGAATGTCTTTACACCAGCCCTCTGCTACGCATTTATGTATCCACACAGCCTTTTATGTGCTTTTAAAGGAGTCTGAAGACTGGGAAAGTGAGAGGCAAAGGGACCACAGGACTCGGCTCTCACCTGAAGCGTGACCAGCTCAGCAGTGAGGCACTCTGCTAAGCACTACATGCATGCTCCTGACCTTGCTGTTGCCTTCGTGCCAACATTTCCCCAGGGCAGGGCTCTCCCGAGGCTGTGCAGCATTCCCAGAGTGCTTCAGCAAGGCAGCAGTGCTGCCACAGTTGGAGCATCCTGCAAACCCCAGCAGGCAGCCACAGTGCTGGTGAGAAACGTGGCAGGCAGGAGCTGGCAGAGCTATTTCCAAGGCCAGTCCCTACACGAGGGCACCCAGCCAGGCTGCAAGGCATCCCTGGCACACCTTGGATTTGGGGTGACAGGACATGGTGTGCCAGGGGTGCCTGCAGGCATCTGGGAGTGGTTAAGAATGGGGATGTTTCTCCACAGACATTTGGCACGCCTCAGCTCTGGGTTTTACTCAGCTGTAAACCTGCTCACAGTGCTGGTCTGCAAACCCAGCACCATTTGTTTCCTTCTAGCATGGCCTCATCAGCAAGGCAAACGTGGGCAGGGCTTCCCCTTCAGCCCCACTGCAGGAAACCCACTGTTTCTGCTGCATGACAAGCCTTGATCAGGGTCATTCACACATTGTGAATGCCTCCAGGGGCAGGGGGACCTGGTGGAGGTAGGAGGTACCTGAAATCACATGGACATGTCTGTGTGGCACAGTTGCTCACACACATAGTNAATTTATTGGGATCTTAGCACGGGGTGATGCTTGCATAAGGATCAAATCCCTTCAAACCCTGAAGTCACTGTTAGAATGGAGAAGGAGTTTCAACTGCAGGCGTCCTCCAGCACTTACATATCTTAACCACATGTGGAAAACTGTCCTACGCAACCGTTCCTGCGGGGACTGCTCCTGTCGACCGTTTACAAATGTCTCAATGCTGAACAGCTTGGTGCCCAGCATCTTTCTCAGTGCAGCTGTTGACCCACCTAAGCAGATGGAGGCAGGGAATTCCCAGGTCACTCAAGGGACTGCATGGCTGGGGGGCTTGGGGGTACCAAAACCTGGTACCCCTCCACTTTGCAGCGATGACAAAAGAGTAAATTTGATTTTCAAGCCATAACTTCACTGACGAGTGAAGACACATAGCTCCCATCCCCTCCACCATTTCTGCATGGTCCTCTGGTTGGGATCGTGCATTGTGCTGTGCTCTTCTGCCTCTCTCCATAGCCCTGTTCCAGCTGTAGCCTTGCCAACCACAGACTGCCATCCTGAGAGAATGGAGCAGCTCCTTAGTAATGTTCTCAGCCCTTCCTGGGGCTGGTTTGGAACTAGAACACTCTCCCAGATGTGTTCTGCCTCCCCATCCCACAGATGAGCTCACCAAATTTGTCAGTATAACCCCTTGTGTGGATGAGGGACCTGCAGCTTGTCCAGCTTGCCCTACATGGCTCAGAGGGTTACCCACTCCTGCCACCCTGCCCCACCCTGTGGCACCAGTGCTGAGTCCCCTCCACTGCACTGCACCCTGACCAGGCAGTGGGTCACTGACCTCAGCTCCAATGTAACCACCTTGGCTGGGAACAGAAAAGGCCACTTCACTGGCTGCTACCCCACACCACGAACGAGGTCTGGGTGTCACCACTGCAGGTGACACACTTGATGAACCAGAAGAGCCAGCCCACCTCCAGCTGTCAACTAGAGTTTTTCAGGTGCTTCTCCTTTCCCAGTCTCCCTCCTGTGTTCTCAGAGCTCCTTTAGTATCCACTGAGATGTTCTTGGAGTATCCCTGCCCTTCCTATGATGTCCAGCTCAGCTGGCAGCCTTTCCCAATGACAAACTGGGTGCCTGAGGGACAGCCCCATCCCAGCACCATCTCACCCCTACCCTTCACAGACTGCAGACTCCACCACCACCTCCATGGACCAAAGCTTCATAGATGAGAGAGAAAGGAAATACTGAAAGACCACATGGATCATGCAAGATGAGGCTGACATGTTCGGGGATGACTGGAAAGCTAGTGGGTGGGCTGCAGGACACTTGTCCATCCTTGCTCGGTGCCAGTGTTGCCCCTGTGGGTGCTGAATGGAGCCCACTGGAGTGCCAGGTCCTGAGTGCTGGGACCCAGCTGGGCAGCAAGCAAAGGAGAGCAGTGTCAGGATCCCAAGGGCTTTTGCAGCAGATCCCCAGGATGAGAGCTGCACAGAGCTCTGTAATTTTTTAATTAAAAGCAAATACAATTTGAACATAGGATCCTGCTCTCTGAGGAAGAGGAGAGTGGGTTTCCTTGTCTTCAGGCCCCAGAAAGATGAGAAGGATTGTCAAAGCAGATCTCATCCCCTGTGCTTGGGGCAGAGGCCAGAGAGGCACCTCATGATCTGGACACAGCCAGATGCCACTTCTGTCTTCCCCTGCAGCATTGGGGAGTGACATGTTCACCTGGGCAGAGTGGTGTCTTAGAGGATGTGTCTGTGCCTGTGTGTCCCTGTGCAGATGCCAGGCAGTCTGAGCACCCCCATTACAGCCCTGCACCATCAGGAACTCCTTGGGAAGGGTCAGACAGGGCCCTGCCCAGCCCCAGAGCATCATGCATAAGTGTCTAGGGAGGCACCGTGCACAGCACACACCCTCCCACAGGAATAAGCAAATTTTAACGTCTACATTTCTTCCAGCAAAGCCCTTCTGCACTTGTACTGATCCAAGAGTTCCTGCTGCAGTGACAGTCTTAGGTCCCAAATTCAAAGAAAGCCCAGCACAGCCAGGACGAAAAACAGCTCAGAGAGAGCAGCAGACACTTGCAAGGCAGGAGGGGACGGTGACAGGGAGAGCCCCTGGGGGCAGACGTGTCACCGGTCGGGGCAGCAGGGCGCAGCTAGCCGACTGCTCTTGCTCCAGCCTGTGTTTAGGTGGCAGCACTGCGTCGCTGGCAGTGGGGCAGTGTCAGCCCCTGCCCGCCCCCAGGGCTCCAGCACCGAGCAAGGAACGCGGTGGGCAGAGCCCCGGTGTGTAAATCACCCCTGCATGCCCAGCTCCCTGCACAGCCGTGCTCATCCCGCGTTCCTGCAGCGCTGGCCGGGTCAGGCAGACCTGCTCACCGCAGCTGGCCTGGGCGCGCTGACACCGGGACACCCGGGCCGCAGCTGCCAGCCGCCGCGGCTCCGGTTACAGCTCTATAAAGGGGTTGGGGATGCGGGGCAGACAGGGAGCTGGGCTCGGTGTTTCTCATCCCCGCAGCCATGGGGGGCGGCGCTTTCATCCTGGTCCTCGCCGTGGCCCTGGCAGAGAGCGCTGCTCCCGCAGACAGGAAGGTACGGGGATGGGTGGCAATGGGAATGCAGTGTGGGCAGCCAGGAGTTCTCCCTTAAATGCCGTTTTAGGCTTAGACAAAGAGAAGGGCTTTGCAAGAACCAAGTCCAGGCAGAGGGCAAGGTACCCCCAGATCACCCTCGGTCACCTGGTACCACCTCCAGAAAGATTCCCTCCCACGAGGGAACCATGCAGAGGGCATTCCTTCCGTTGGGGTTTGTGCCTGGGAGGACCGTGCCTGTGGCGTCCCCTCCTACGTCTGGGTCTGTGTCTGGGTGTACCGTGCATGCTGCAGGGCTGGGATACCCTGGCCTTGCTCCCCCATCCTCAGCAGCACCCCAGGGCAGCGCTTCCCCAGATTGGGATTAGGGATAGCCAATGCCCTGCAGCTGCACTCACAGCAGGGCTTGTGGCTCCCCTGGTGTGTGGCAGCAGCAGGGATGGGGTCCCTCTGCATGTGGAGGGACAGAGAGTATGTGGCTGTATTCCTTCAGTGCCAGCTCAATGGACTGTGGAGGAATGACCAGGACTCACTGGTGGAGATTTCGGCGTTGAGGGACAACGGGGACTTCCAGGGACAATACCTGACACGAGTCACCCTCTCTGGGGGCTGTGCCCAGATCTCCCCCCTGAGGGGTGCCCAGCAGCAGCTTGGAGAGGAGGGCTGGCCCACCTTTGCCTTCACTGTGCGCTGGGACAAGTTCTCCAGTAAGTGCTGGGACACCTGGGGATGGCACAGCAGTGTCAATGGAAGCCATGCGTGCAGCCAGCAGGAATTTTCCTTTGCCAGGAATTCAGCTGGATGATGCTTTAGGGCAGCTAAGCAGCAACATCTGCACAGCATGGTGCTAAGGGGCAATGCTGGTCTTGAACAGGGGAGCCCCTCCTCACCCAACATCCTTGGGGCAACCACGGTGGGTCCAGATCCTGTTAGCACAACTGGGATGTGGGGCTACAAATCCTGCCTTATCTGAGGGAGCTACAGGGAAGGGCAGGACCCCCCAGCACGGGTTTGGTGGCTGTGTGGCTACTGGAGTAGGACCACAGCTGTGTCTGGGAGGACAGTGGAGAAGGGGAAGCAGCCAGTTTCCCCATGGATCTCCCAACAAGTGCTTCCTCCCAGATGCCACCACCGCCTTCGTGGGGCAATGCTTTGTGGATGCAGGTGGAAAGGAGACACTGAGCACCATGTGGCTGCTGCGTGAAGCTGTCGGGTCCCTTGAGGAGGACTGGAAAGCCACGAGGTAGTGGGGGGATACGGGCGACACTAATCCCACAGAGGGGTCCTCACTTGAGGAAACCTGGGGGGCATTTAGGGACACCCTGTCATTGCTGCGAGCACTGGCAGCTCTGAGCAGGCAGTGTCTGTGGGTCATCCTACAGGGGCTCTCAACTTCTCACAGGGTGGGCAGAAATGTGTTCACACGCAAACGCACCACAAAAGGAAAGATCCTGCCGAACTTGTTCCCTCCCTGTGAGGCTGTGTCTTCATCAGACCCATGATGGGATGGTCTGGCTGCAGCCTAACCACCTCAACAAGACAAGAAAAACCTGCCTCCCAGTTGAGAATAAAATTTAAAAATCATCAGCTGTGGTTGCCTTTTCTTAAAGTCTGTCCTTGCTACCCCTTCTGTCCCCAAAGACACCCCTACCGAGGTGAGGGCTCACCACTGCCCTTCTGCAGGGACATCTGCATCTCTCCCTGACCCCACCATCTGCCTCCCTCAGCTCATTTCCCATCTCATCTAAACCCAAACTTCCACCCTGTGTCATCATTCTCCGCCTGCCTGACGGTGGCAGGGCTAGCAGCAGCATCCTGAATTCAGCTCACTTCCTTGCAGTGCCTTCATATCCATTCCACCAGATCCTTTCCAGTGCTGGGACTCCATGCTCTGTTGGATTGGGCAACGGAGGCAGCATTATCAGATTTGAGATGTTGATTAAACACTTTCTTTGTGCTGTATGGTGTCACCATTGATTCAGGAATGAGAAAGATAGGCAAACATATACTCCATACATGATCAGACACTACTCATAATTTTATTAGGAAACCCATTCTTTTTTATACAATACAGGTATTGTACCTGTATTAATGACCTGACTGGTCATTTAATCAAAACACTGTCACCATTGGCTAATTAAGAAACCACTCTTTGGTAAATATCTTTCCATAACACATTGCACATGTTCGCAAACACTAGCTGCAGAAACTTAAGATAAGAATTGTTTTAATTCTTTTTTCTGAGCTTCCCACAGCTTTTTCCAGAGTGATGCCTGGGAAACTATCCGTTTCTCTTTCACAGTATGGCATCTCAAGTAAAATGTGCACAAGTTAAAGCCCCCATCCCATCCCATCCCATCCCATCCCATCCCATCCCATCCCATCCCATCCCATCCCATCCCATCCCATTCCCCTGGGTTACACTCAGGGATTTTCCCTTCTCTACCACCGCGTTTTGGCAGTGCCTCTCTATTTGCCTCTGTGGACACCTGCCAAACTTAGTCAGCTCTTTTGAAACAAAGGTTTTGTCAGGTCCGTGGGTGAAGAGAAAGCCTCCTGCGGAAGTGTTATGAAAAAACCCCAGCCTCAGGGATGACAGCACCGTGGCCACACAGTCCATGAAGCCTGGCCCAGCTCTAGCAAAGCTGCAGTGTGGTGTCACGAAGTAGAGGGAAACCTGGCACCACCCTGGGATCTCTAACATGGTGGCTCGTCCCTGCCAAACAGCACAGAGAGGCAGGAGCTGGTGTCAGGCTAAAAGAACAGAGTGTGGCATGCAGGACAACGGCAAAAGTATCCCCAGGGGGAATTTCTCTGAGTACCTGTGATGTGCCTTAAGTTTGGGACCAAAAAGACAAAAAGGAAGCGGGATGTGTTAGGAGAGGGCTGTTTTCCACTCAGCCCAGCTTTTGAGGTTACCTAGATGAGAGAGAGATGTGCTGAGCACAGGGTGCCAGGATGTGCCAGGGCTAGCAGTGGCATTAAGAGCTGCCACCCCAAAGGGGCACTCCCCTGCCCCCAGTTTGCACGCTGCAGCCCTGTTACCATGCCCTGCCCCAAACACTGTTGTCTTGGAAACAGCAGGTGTTGATTCAGCTGAATCACACCTGAATTTTCTTCTGCTACAGCCATATGCCTGCTCCAGGTATCACAGCAAAGGCATGGCTCAGGCAGACAGGGAAAGTGCACACGGGATTTTTCACATCAAAGGTCCTTTACAGCAGCAAATACAAGGAAGAAGTGTGAATACAATGCTGGTTATCATGCTCTGTGTGTTTAGCAAACACACTTACTGGGACTTCAGTAGTGCTGCTGCGGTTACTTCTTCCTCTGACTCTCACAAAAGTAAAAGCAAAAGCATCACAATCAGCAGCTGACATCCAGAAGAGGCTGGAGAAAAGTTACAGCTTCTAAAATGAGTAAGCTTTCCCTCCCGTGCAGCATTGCAGCATCCTCATCAGGCAGTGGCAGTAGCAAAGCAGGAAGGGGGTAAATGTTGAAATAGGTGGTTGTTTCCAACCTTTGTGCATGGGAGGCAGATTCCCAAAGAAGGTATTGATGCTTTCCAGGCTACTATAGGGCCTAATAAAAAACTTGTGTCCCCACCCCTCCGTGCAGCCGTGCTTATTCCTGCATTCCTTGAGCCCTGACCAGGTCACGCAGACCTCCTCACCCCCCTCGCCTGTCCCGGGCACCCTGACATCAAGCCATCCATCTCACAGCTGCCATCCTGGTGCTGGTGGGGCTCCAGTTACAGCCCTATAAAGGGTGCCGGGCTCCAGGGCTGGGAGGAGCTCTCAGCAGCCTCGCAGCCATGGGGAGAAGTGCTTTTGCCCTGGTCCTCGCCCTTGCCCTGGCAGCGTGTGTTGCCCCTGTGGAGAGGAAGGTATGGGGACAGATGACAGTGGGGATGTGGTGCTGACATCCTGCTAGACCCCAAAGTCTGCTGCTGGGGCATGATAGCTCAACAGGGAGCTAGGGCTGGGCTGCTGGAACCTGCGGGAACAGCACTGTGCAGCACTGAGGGAAGCTGCGATGAGGTTGGGAGGAAGGGACTGCTCCTGCAAGTATGCTTCTTGCTGCAGGAAGTCATTCAGAAGAAGGCAAACAGAGCCATACCCCAGACAGTTCTTGTTTTCCCCTCCAGAGCATAGGGGAAGCAGCGCACCTGCTGCTTCAGCATGGGGGGACTCACTCTCCCTTGGGTGGGTGAAACCACCCCGGACAGCTGAATGCAACCATAGCCTCAGGCATGATGTTGACACTGAGATGGTGATGCTGGTGGCACATCAGGTCCGTAGCACACCACCCACTGCTGCAGACATCTCTGGGCAGAGATAGGGTGAAGGGGTGGAAGCAGGATGCCCCCCCCCCCCCCTCCAACCCACAGCACTGGTCTTGCAGTGCCTTCTCTCCGGGTCATGGCGAAGTGACACTAGCTGCCGGATGGTTGTGTCCACCCTGGACAAGGACAACAGATTCTCCGGTTTTTACCTGCCGGGACCTGCTGCTGGCTACTCGGAACTCCTCACCTCACCACTGGAGGGGTCCCAACAAGATACAGAGCTGGTCCCACAGCCCATCTTCTCCTTCACTGTGAACTGGCGGCTCCGAGGTAGGCAGCCGGGGACCATCATCCTGCAGGTGGGGATGCCAGCGGGACACAGGGTGACCTTGTGCCCCACTGCCTGACTCACATCACCTTAAACCCTTCCAGACTCAGAGACTGCCCGCACAACTGTCTTCCTGGGCCAGTGCTATGTGGACACCAACGGGGAGGAGACCCTGCACGCCCTGTGGCTCCTGCGAGAGGCAGCTGACAGCCCTGCAGAGGACTGGAAAGCCACCCGGTGAGTTCCGGGTCCCAGCCACTGCTCTGCCAGTCTTCTGCAACTCAGGCTGGAGAAGGGAGAAATCCCACAGGGTGAAGCATGGGAGGACTGTGAGGTAGAATACATTTGTCACCCGTGATATGCAAGGGCTATGGAGCATCCGTCTAACATGGCCCACCCCTGCATGCTAGATGTGCCTCAGGGTGGGGGATCCCAGGATGGGCTCTGGCCACAGAAGGCTCTCCCCGGGACCTTCTTTCCACACTCCACAGCAGGGAGAGAGGAGGAAAAGATGCCAGCACTTGGCACAGCCTCTGCTACAGGCTGTTGGAACCTGTAGCACCCCAGCCAGCCACACAATGCCCCTCCCTTGGGTTTCTCCTCTACCCTCCACAGCATACATGACCCCATCTGACTTGGTGTTTTTGGCAGGATTGGCACCAGCATCTTCAGACGGATAAAATAACACCAAGTGGGAAAATCCAGCAGGCTCAGGATGGCAAGGAGTGCGTAGGCAGACTTTGCCCGCACCAACATGCTGCACTTGAGCAGCTCTCAGCCCAGAGGTTCACGCTTTCTTAGGCAAGTTCACCAGATGCAAAATAAAGGGTTTCTGCGGGGATGCAGGGCTTGGCTCTGTCTTCTGCCCTGCCTCAAACTTGTGGGGTTTGTCTCACTCAGCAGCCACCCTCCCACAGAGAGGTTTCACGCTGCACTGGGACTGAAAAAGACACCAAGGCTGAGGGCAGCAGGGTGGGGACGGGGACTGTCCCAGCTCCCCTCCCTGGCAGTGTGCAGCAGTACTGTGCCTGCAAACTGACGCTATGCTCTGGGTAACATGTCCCTTGGGGTCACTCCCAGCTGTCCCTAGAGATGGAGGATAAATCGGGCTGTGGCCAGGCAGAAGGATAAGGCACAGCCCCAGTGCGCTGCCGCGGGCAGTACTGCAGAGCCTTCCCCATGTGAGCAGAGCAGAGGAAGCTCTCGGGTGCCCGAAGGTACGGGGCGGCTGCAAACCACTCTTGCAGAGCCATCAGCCCCCGGTTCCCAGCCCCGGCGGATGTGCAGCGGTGGCCGGCTGCCAACTGCCCTCCCATCCCAGGCAGGAAAGCTCCCAAATACTCCGCCCCAAGAGTCCCTTCGGCACGGCTGCGTCCCCCGGGTAATGCATGGGGGTGTGTGCCAAGATGTCCAGACATGGCCAAGGAAAGAGAATAGGGGAAGGGCACATCTGGCACTGGCTGGACTTTTCTAGGCATCACAGCCCGACCTCTCTGCCTTAGACACTTTGCCAAAGTGCTAGCACGACCCCTGGGGGTTCAGCGGGCCCAGGGTTCAGGTGCCCAGCCGTGAGAACTGGGAGGAGGAAGTGGCTCCATCTCTTTATTTCCAGCTGCTTTTTAAACCAGTTTTCAGATTTCTGTTAGCTTTTCTGTTTCCACCAATATCCAGCAGCTGGTGCTAGTGGATAAAAATAGGATGGATGATGACACAGGATTTAGATTTCCCTTGAAGAGGTGGATATATCTTGTTTCTGCTACTGACTGAATTTTCCATCTTTCTGAGAAACCCTAATTCACTTTTTAAAAAAGAGCAAACACGATTCCTTTAAAGCCATGATCGGGAAGTGTTTTGCATTGGTTACACAGTCCAGGACTTCTTAGGCAATAGAAAGCAAATTTCATTCTGTTTTGACAATTTTCAGCACATCACTATGATGGAAAGGAGAAGATACTCTGATACTTGAGGAGTCACCAAGCAAAAAAGATTCTGTTTCCATCTGGCAACACCCATCTGGGACTTGCCAAGAACTGTCCAGGATATTTTGCCCTGAAAAGCTCATGCTTCCAGCCTGCCAGCATAGTCCCACAATGCTGACATAGGCACTTGCTGGCACACAAGGGAGATACAGGCTGACCTTAGGTTTAACAGAGGGAACAAGGTGGGGACAAAAGCTGGGACCATACCACTGACCTAAGGCAGAGTGTGGGGCTGTATGTGCATGCAAGCAGCATCAGTGCACATGCAGACCATGCTCTAATCCCTGCAGCATGCTAGGAAAAAGAATGGGGATCTGCAGAAAAGAGGACAAGGAGGGTGGTAGGAATATCAGTTGTCTCCTGCTCCTCTGCTTGATATAATGAAGTCCTCAGCTAAAGGACTCATTATGAGCACTTTTATCATTGCTGCCCTTTAACCCAAGGCATGAGGTCCAGGCTGAGCTTCGTTCCTCTCTCCAGCTCAGAGCTGCTTGCTGTGGGACTGGCACAAGAACACAGAAAGCAATGAAAAATAGCAGACCTGGGTCATTATGAGCTGAGACCATGGAGCAACCCTCCCTAAAACACCCAGCTCCTGGCTCCCAGCCTGCTCTCCCAGACTTATCTCCCTTCTTGACATCTGGCCAAGCAAGCCAGACTGCTACAAAAAGCAATATTGACCCCATCATACCCAGATGAACACCAGCTCACGTGGCTGCTCCCAACTTTGCTGGCAACACCACCATATATTACTTCAGACAGCTCATCCAATATTGATTAGTGCTGAGTCAGGGACACTGTGTAACATCCACGACACTACACACTCTGGCCTTGAACTGCAAAAAATGAAACTAAAGGGGAACAGGCCATTACACACACTGACACAGAACTGCAAAAATGAAAGTAGGGTGGGAGCAGGACATTACGTACCTTGGCCTCGAACTGAAAAAATGAAACTGAAGTGTGGAGGAGCATTACACACCCTGGCCTAGAACTGCAGTAAATTTAACTGAAGTGTAGATGGGGTCCCAGACCTTGCTGATGTCATGCACACCTCCTCACGAAAGAGTTCCAGTGGTTCACTGGTGATGCTCAAGGGCTGTCAGTCGTGGCAAGAGTAGGGCTGTGACCCAACCCTGTTGGGAGCATGCTGCTACCTGTCCTGAGGCAGAAGCCCTGGGTGAGCCTCTCCTTGGCCATCTCCCCTCCCAACACAACGTTCTCTCATATTTTGTTTGGTTTTGCTCACTGGGTGGGATGCAAGTGTGAAGCTTCCTGCACCCACTGCCTTGTCCCCAAATCCTACACTGGGCTCTGCAGCCTGAGCTCAGGGTCAGTGCCTCCTGTGGACCCAGTGACCCCAATCAGACCCAAGGACAAGACCAAATTTAGGAACCCCACAGCAGGCAAGGCCCACCCGGTGGCTGTTGCAGCACCCTGGCTCTGCTCCACTTCCTGTGATTGTGCAGCTCCCATTACGAAAGCACGGGGGAGGGGGCTGACACCAGCTCCTCGCGCTTGCTTCCTCCGGGGGAAGCTGCTCGCTTCCGCAGCGCTGGGGGCTTGTGTGTTCGTGGTGGGTGCTGGGTGCTCACCACATACACTTTTCTCCAAGAGTGCTTTCACACCCTTGAAGCTGGGTGAGAGCAGAGCAGCAGCCCTGCAAACCCACACTGTGCCTCAACAAGCCCCTCTGCACAACCACAGCCACAGCCCCGCGGACTTCCCCTGCAGCAATCTGAAAGGGATTGCCGCTGAGCCTCCCCCTGGTTTCTCCCACAAGGCTCCCAGCCCCAGGTGCAGTCCCCAGCAGCCCAGCACCTCGCCAAAATAACCAGAGAGGACACAGTCGCACACCATTAATATTTATTTAGACTCTATTAATAAGGAAGCTATTAATTATTATTCTGATCCAATTTGAAGCTACCCCTGCTCGCTGCAGGGAGAACTGGACTAGATGACCTTTAGAGGCCCCTTCCAATCCAAATTCTTCTATATGACTCTATGGAATGTCCTGCAGTAGGACAAGGAGATCTCTACAGGTACCACTAAGCTGCACTCTGGCAAAGACACTGCTCACCAGCTCAAAGTGTTTCTGTTCACCCCAGAACCACTGACTGCATCACCAGCCAGCACAGCAAGGCTTGGGCACACAAGGACATGGCTTTGAAACTGTCCTGTGGCCAGGAAATCCTTCAGAAGAGCAAGCTGCTCTGCTGCCCTCTGAACATGCTGCCTCAGCAGTCTGGCTCAAGGCATGCCTGCTCCCTGAAGCCCAAAAGCCTGTAGGAGACAAAAGGCTCAGCCCTTGCAGTAGGCAAACAGTACACACGGCTCAGGAAGGACTCCACATTACCTTCTCTAGCCAGGCTGGGAGCTGTGGCCATGGCTCAAAAGCTAGCAGGAACAGGACATGCTGGGTCTGTCGCAGCAGCAGACAGGACTACTGGGAGACCACTGAAGGTCAACTTGCTCCCTCACACCTAGAAATCAGGCAGCACTGCAGGATTAAGGGGCAGTGACATGAATGTATGTTTGGGGCCACAACACAGACTAAGAAGTGCCTGTTCATCTCCAGTTGGGCAGTGAAGAGGCAGGGCACTGGCAAGGCACTGCAGGGCACTGCCAGCTGCATCCAGTCAGACCAAGTACTGGCACCTCAGTCCAGCCGCCTCCACCCTCCCTGCCACAGCCCATCCCCACAAGCCACCAGGTGCACTCTGGGCTGCAAGCCACATCAGCAGCCATAGTGAAGTTCTCAGAGTTTCCTGTCCCATCTCAGATGGAGTCTGATAAAAAATGTCAGAACGATTCCTCCCTGGTAAACCCTCTAAGCTGCTGGAAATCAAGAGAGTATACAGAAGAAACTGCTTGTTAGTGCTGCTCTGTCCCTGCCCCATGGGATGCCCAGTATCACCCCAAGGAGCACCATGCAGCACTGGTCACATCTCATTGGCATGGTGCTGCTGGATAAGAACTCTGTCAGGGTGTTCTACCCACTCCTCACCCTTGGATTTCCATGGCACCACCACTGCTGCTGGCAAAGGGTCACTCTGGGGCGGACCCGGCTTGGAGCCTGCTGCTGCCGGAGGGTCAGAGGATGAGTTGCTGTTGAAAGATCTGGGACTCGATTTAAGTGAACTCTGCCCATCTTCCCATGACTGACTGAGGTTGCCTGACAGCAAGGGGTCTCCAGGCTCTGGGCTGAAGCCCTCCAGCTCAGTGCCGTGCTGCACATCAGGTGCTCCCTGGTTTGGAAACTCACGGATCTGCCGTGACAGCACTGTAAGAGAGGTAGAGCCAACCCTGTCATTTCCAGCCTCCCACCCTCCTGTGCTGAGCACAGAGCCCAGGAGAGAAGACAAACTGTTTAACCAGGACTTCCTCTTCCCAGGGGAGGTGGGGAGAGGATGCTGCACAGCTGCCAGGCACAAGCACAGTTTGTGCTCCAAGAGGGACCGGAACTCCTTGCACCGCCCCTGGCACAGGGCCCTGCGTCCAGGCAGGCCACTGCAACAGGGCTGAGGAAGAGTGCAGAGCTGGGGCAAGACAGCAAGACAAACCTAGTGGTCACCCTAGGCAAGTGGATGCTGAGTTGGAAGTACCCCAGAGTTTAGGCTGTCGCTGGGGAAGGTGTTGTGCTCTGAAGAGCAGCACTTCACCTGGAGCCACACCTCAGCCCCAACCTGGGTACCTCAGCTGCAACCTGGGCACTCACCCTTGAGCTCCTGCTGTGGCTCTACACTCCCGGGTAAGCGGAGGCTGGGGGACAGAACGAGGCAGAAGGACAGAACCACAATCTGGAAACAGAAAGGTCAGCACAGATCTCAGCAAAGGAGATGGACAGGCATCACTAAATACAACAAATACCTCTCTCCCAAACTTGTGAGGACAGCAGAGACTCCTCCAGACACTAGGGCTGAAGCCACTTACCATGGTGCAGGTTTTTCTTCTGGTAGTTTTGGGCGTGGACTGTCTCACCAAGGCCTGCAGTTTCTGCAACTGCCTGAGCAGTGACCTGCAGTAGAGCAGGAAATGCAGGTTAGCACAGCAAGTGGACCTACAGCTGCACACATACCTCCACCCTCTGCAGCCAGGGACAGGCCACAGTCCTGAGAACAGGAACATCCTTCCCTACCACTTCTCCAGCCAAACCCAGCAAGACAAACTCACGTGTTCTGCTTCTGCAGCTGCTGCACCTTCTTCTCCAGTTCATGGTTTTCAGCTGTGCAGGCTGCCACTCTTCCCAGGGAAGATGAGAGGCGTGGGGGAAAAACAGAGAGATTTTGTTGGTCAACAGTAGAGACTTCACATCAGTCACCACCTCTGGGTGGCTGGGGCAGACAAAATTGGTCCTGAGGTCCACCTGGTATCACGTGCAACAAAGCCCAGAGAATACCACCTCATACCAGACATGGGGAGGGATGAGGCCCTGCCAGTCCTGCAGAGAAGCAGGATTGATTAACCCCTACGGATGTTCACTCCTAGCGGCACACCAGCCTGTGACATCAGGCTGTATTACTAACTAGCCTGACCTGGAAAACACATTTGACCTGGCAGGTCAGCTATCTGGCTTGAACAGAGCAAGCTCTGGGCCATCTCCAAGCACAAAAGTACCAGACAGGCTTTACCCTGATGTTCTGAACCCTCTGCAGAGAGATGTTGCCCCACAGGGCCAGCCTTACTTTCTACCCAGGGAGACACTAGCCCACCAGCCAAACAGCACAGCAGCTTGTGACAGGCATCCCCTGATCCCACCTCTGTCAATATGGTCAGCAGAACTAAGGTCATGCAGGTGTGGAGCAGTCATTCTCTGATCCACCAGGTCACGTATTCATTCCCTTCCCTTTGTTATCAGGCACTGAAGGTCTGGTGCACAAAGTGCCAAAACAAACAGATTTCTTCTCTTCCGTGCCAGCCTGGAAGTCCGTGAGCAGCAGGCCCTTCCATTACCAGTCTTGAAGGTTGCAGGCACACAGCCAGCTCTGTGCTGCTGACAGCCGTATCACAGAGCAGGGAAGCACAACAGCACAGAGTGCACTGTCCACAAAATCAAGCAAGTATAAAGTCCTAAGGACACCTTAGGAGTAGAATTTCTGCTGGACAGCTCATGACCCCTCTCCTCAGGGACACATCTACCATTGCCTGCTTCCTCCCATGACTGAGGGAGAGACCCATATCATTTGTGTAATTTTTAAATCTATGCTATGATCATTATATTAACACACAGAACAATCTATTAAGATCTGATCCAATCTGCAGAGGGCTCAGGTGAGTAAAAATTGTAAGTCAGGATGTATTAGAATGCAGGTGATTAGAATTTTAAGTTAAGTTGTATGATAACTCCTGTATTACACTGCTTATAGACTGCAGTACATTGATTCTGCTTGTAGAAAAACTGTGCCACTCTAATCACAAATCCTTTGCTATACCAATTGTAACACGATAGGAAAAGGAAGTTCTGATTGAAACTACAATTTAGTGCCATCATCATTCTGCCAAGGATCCCTAAAAGAACATATGGGTCCCCTCAGTGTTGGATGACACTGCTGCATGACTGTACCTGTTTTCCAGGCCATTCACATATATTTTCCTCCGGCGACGACTATCCTGAGCTGCCTGCTTGTTTCGAATCTTACGACGCACCTTCCTCAGAACTCGCTCTTCAGCCTGCAAAGATCATCTCATTAACAGCAATCCCAGGGTGTTGGCAATCCCACCCTCTCAGACTGTGCACACATCTCAGTGCCCAGCCTGAGTGTTTTCTCCTCTGTCCTTCCCACATCACTGAACAAACTGCAAGGCAAACCCTAGCCTGCTGATGCAGCCAGCAGCTTCCATGATGTAGGAAAAGTAAGGCATACCTAAGGAAAATGAAAAGCACACAGACCACAAGCCACTAGGCAAGCAGGAAAAAGTAGCTGGAGGTGCTTGTGGTGTAACTACCTCCTGCAAAAAGCCATGAGTAAGGAGACTGAGAGCAGCCAGAAGCTGCTGTGCACATGGACAATGCCCTGGACTCAAAAGGAGGAAAAGGACACCAAGCCCAGATGAATACTACCCTGAACACAGCACCTGGACAACAATATTCTCATCAAGGCACTGCCCTGTAGTTTCAAACCCCTACACTACCTGATACATTTGAGTGGTCTGTTTGGTTCTAGTGACGACTCACTTTGGTCAGTGGGAGACAAGTTGGTAATGTAACACCTTCTTTCTCCAGGAGCTGCTTCTCCTCCTCTGTCAGGACCAGCTCTGAGAAGTCAGACTAGAAAACAGCAAAAATAAGCCTACTGAGAATGCATAATACAGGGAGTCCACCCTGGGCAGTGAAGGCATGCAGCAAACACAAAGAACTGGACTCAGCTCTCCCAAAGTAGTGTCATGCTTTCCCTCAGAGATATCCCTCATAGGACCCAAGTCAGAAGAGGAGATGTGAGCAGAAGCAAAGGCTAGGGTCCACAGGCATGGCAGTCAGTACCTGTACAATGGCTCCAGGCTCAAGCTGGGATTCATCTTCCACAGCAACAGTAATGGGGGAATTGGTGCTCTGTTCCAGTGCCTTGTTTGTGCCTTCCAAACCCACCCATGCTCCTGGGAAAGGAAAGATGAGTCAAATGCTGGGCCTCAGTGAGGCAGCACCTGACCAGCCAGCTTTGAGTGGCATGAAATAGCAATTTTACAGCAGCACAAAGCCTCTACTCTTGGCTCTCTCCATCATTGTCTGACATGCCCGAAAACAAACCAATATGGGACTGTTTTTCTCTTTTCTGCCTGCAGCCAGGGCAGAAATAGTCCATACACATCACTCACCCAGCTCAATGGTAACATCTCCTTCTGCCATGTCAGACCTCACACTTTCCAGTGCAGGCCAATCCTGGTGAAGGGAGTAGTTATGATCAACCTGCACAATGTCTCGGCTGGCGAAATTGCTACCAAGGCAATGGGACAGACGCTGATCCTCAGAAATGCTGCTGTCATTGTTGGCAGGCATACAACTGAGCCTGTCTGGTTCATCTTCTAAAGGGCTCAGCAGTGAGCTGATGAAGTCATCCATCTCCTTGTCCAGGAGCTGCAGAGGAACAGCTTTTACTCATCAGGGAGACAAACCTCCTAAACCTCAGCTCAGAAGCAATTCCTCACAAAGAACTCACCTCAGGCATTGGCAGGCCCCACTCCTCTAGCAGACCATCCTGTTCCCCTGGGATTTCAGGGCAGGGAGCATCATCCTTCAGGAGAAAATCCAGCAGATCCACATCTGACAGAGCATCCATTTCCTCTGGGCACAACATCTGAGCAGGACACCCAAAGTGAGCACAGGCACAACGAGAGACACCAGCCTTGCTTTAAGGTGTCTCTTAGACTCTACAGACAAAGCGTCCCCATACAATGTCAAGAGCAGGGATGGCCGAGTCACAAGTACTTCTCCAGCCAGACTTTTATAGCACCACTGATGACAACAATACAGTATTTTTCCCACAAGGTTATTGTGACCCAGCCACAGAAGCCACCCTCCACCCAGACCATAAAAGCTGCAGGAAGGAGAGAAAAAGTGAAACAATCCCAGACTTAATGGTGTCGAGAGCATGCAAGATTCTGCTGTTCCACAGAAGCCTGAAGGTGCCATACTCCCAGCCAGCGGGGAGAGCTTCCTGTCCCAGGAAAATTAAGAACGGTCGTTGTTTAGGTTTTAACTAAAGAGATTCTATTAATGATTAAATGATGATCAAATTCTAAGTAATCTATGACTGAACAGAAATTGAATAGCAATCAAATAGTGATTAACTGATCACTTAAGTGTAATTAATGGGTGATTTGACAGACCTAAATGATGACTTAGTAATTCAGGCAGCTGTCAAACACTGTACTATTTAAGACACTTGCGATAAATAAGTGGATAAAAATATATGAAATAAATAAATTGAAATATTTGAAATAAATAAATAGAAGCACANAAAAAAAAAAAAAAAAGAAAAAATGTAATAC
The DNA here is from genome assembly GCA_013397155.1 of Irena cyanogastra. Classification (NCBI taxonomy): domain Eukaryota; kingdom Metazoa; phylum Chordata; class Aves; order Passeriformes; family Irenidae; genus Irena; species Irena cyanogastra. The sequence goes on along the minus strand of VWZV01002301.1, from coordinate 262,995 downwards.
CAACAAAACCACCTGAAACTCCACCCAAAACCAGAGGGCCAGGGCAGTCCCCACCCAGCCACCCAGGGCTGCTGTGCCAGCCGACTGAGGGGAGAGCTGTCAGCAGAAAGTGCAGCAATAAGAGGAAGAGGAGCTGGGCAAACCCGGGTAATGCCATGGCCCATGGCTTCCACAGACTCGGAGCAGTTTCCCTCCAGGGAGCGTGCACTGGGCAGGCAGCACAGGCAGGACGGCAACAAGAGGAGCAGGTGCGGCAGAAGAAAGGTTGACCAGAGCGCAGGGACCGGGACACCCACCCGAGGAGAACCAAGCAGCCCCTCTCAGCCGCGGGCCGGACCCCGGATCTCCTAATCCCCGGACCTCCTGGACCCTCCTAGCAGCGGCCCCCCAACCTCGGCCCTGCCCGGCGCCCTCCCGCCCCCCCCTCAGCCTCGCCGCTCCCTACGCACCGTGGCGACGTCACCCAGTCTCCCGGCGGGCCCCGCGCGCACCGCCCCTGCCCCTCCCGCGCTGACGCCCCGGTACCCCATTGGTTGGGAGGGGTGCGTG